>CAUYON010090835.1:0-18971 GCA_963573935.1 Arctocebus calabarensis
TTTTTGAGACAGAGCCTCAAGCTGTCACCCTGGGTAGAGTGCTGTGGCATCACAGCTCACAGCTACCTCCAATTCCTGGGCTCAAGTGAGTCTCCTACCTCTGCCTCCCAAGTAGCTGGGACTACAGTCGCCCACCACAATGCCCGGCCATTTTTTTGTTTGTTTGTTTTTGGTTGCAGCCACCATTGTTGTTTGGCGGGTTCGGGCTGGATTTGAACCCGCAAGCTCAGGTGTACGTGGCTGGCACCTTAGCCCGTTGAGCCACAGGCACTGAGCCATATTTACAAACTATTTAAAGAGAATTTTGATCTAATGTTTAAAGGCAACATCTATAAAACATCAGAAAGGAGAATTACTTATATTAGGCTGTAGGAGCAGTCAAGTCAAAAATTCAATCCTTTCATTTAAATTATATGAAAATGGAACAATCAAATCTTTATTACATCTGGCCCTTGTATTTATAGATTATACTAATGATTGTGCTACTTTAAAATTTCTTAAGAAACACAGAAGCTAAGAAAAAGTTATCCCCTTTTAAGTGAAAGGTACAGAAAAATTAAATCAATTAAGGAAGATATGCTCTACTGGGAATAGCTATGAAAATTTTAAGTAAGATTTGAGGAAATTGTGGGTAAATTATAATTAAATACATTCATTTTAAGAAACAAAATTAGTGTAATTTACATCATAATTAGGCTTTTATAAAGATTAACTCTGGGAAAGTTTTTCTTTTTTAATACTCCTAATATTCAGTTCATGTTCTTAAAGTAATTTTAAATAACTTCCACTTTGATAATGTATGAAATGTATTCTTCTCTAAATCTGTTTGGTACTCACTCAAGTTGTTTGCTTCATGTTGAAATACAGAAATCCTACTGTCTCCATTCTTGTCAATACAACAGCATCACAACTTACACATGAACCCTACATATTTTGTGTTGGACTTCAACTTAGGTCTACTGGGAGTATGATCTATGCCTGCTGCTGCCATACTACACATTCTCAAAAATACCCAAGCACTTGTCAAAAGTGATTATTGGTCACTAAGAACTGAAGAGCTTAAGAAAAATTCTGGGTAATCAGACAAAAATAAATTTAATTTCTCTACTTTATACTCTCCCTCCCTGCATTTTTGCTTTCTATGGACTTAGAAGAGAAGAATCAGAAGTTGTATCTCCATGCATGGCATGCTATAAATACTTCATTGTTTGGGAAAGTTTCTATATTTTCCTCAACAGTGTCCAAATTGGGTAGTGGGCAATAAGTGGATTGAGTTAGGAATATTATCTAAGAATTTATGTTAGTATCTCAAATATGTTCATCTAAATTGCATTTCCTTAAACTTCATCAGCATCTTTTAGGATAGCAGATCTATTTCTTGGTACTGTAAACTTGCCACTATATTGAAATATTCAGATTTTATTCAAGAACATTAGGATGTAGCCACTTCTAAGGTGAGGTATAAGAATATAAAATTCAACAGTCATCCTGTCTTTCCTAAACCATTATTTATAATTTAATTTTGTTTCTAATAATCTTTTCTTCCTGTTTTGCTTTTTAATCCTACGAAATAAAAATAAGAAAAATGTGTGGAAAATAATAATAATAATATAATAAATTAGGCTAAGGTCTTAAAGAATTAAAAAAAATTTGATATGTAATGGGAATGAGTACTAAGAGCAATTTACTATTCCTGATCAGAAGAACAAGTGATCTTGAAAATACCATCAGTATTATTAAAAGTGCAAAATGTAGTCAGTGAATAACGTCAATCACAAAAGAGTCCTAAAAGAGATTGGAAATATTTGATCTCATTTGCCTCCTTTTCAATGCCTTTCATTAAATACTCTAGATAAGTATGCATGTTTATATACATATGTGTATGTTGAGTACACGACTGAGGGTCTAAATCCGAATCCTTTCTGTTTCCGTGGCGCAAACACAAATATTCAGGCTGAATGTCACCGAGGAGGATATTTGTCTCATAATAATAATTTTGAAAGGCCTGTTAAGAACAGAAAGAAATTTGACTACAGACAATATGAGTATCATAGAGTTTTTGTATTTCATTATTATTCTTTGTTCCATGAGTTATTTAAGCTACCTTGTCCATATTTTGAATGATTTCCCAATAGCTTCTCAATAAAAGTACAAATAAATCAAGGAAGTTAAGGTTTAATATCTTCTAGGCTTAATGCTATGTATGTCAACTTAAAGTGAACCTTGACTTGAAATGACCAAAGGTAAGTTGGCTGTTCCCAAATAAAAATGATTTTTGCTCCAAAAGCAAAAGCCTGCTAACTGGTATTATGAATCTCTGTCTCGTGGTGTTTTTTTTTCCCTCTTTTCCTTCAGTTCCTAAAGCTAAAAGGAGATTCCTAATGTGGCATCTTTGTCTCAGGATAGTCATATTCTTTAGTTTCC
This sequence comes from Arctocebus calabarensis, assembly GCA_963573935.1. NCBI lineage: Eukaryota > Metazoa > Chordata > Mammalia > Primates > Lorisidae > Arctocebus > Arctocebus calabarensis. Next base: position 2,425 of record CAUYON010090835.1, read on the forward strand.
TATCTCATGGTAGAAAACTGAACACTTACATCCTATACAAAGGCTAAAGTGGTGGGAACGGGATTGACTCTTAGCTGTAGAATCACATGGTAAATACATCTGACAAAAATATAATTAAGGCTGGGCCCAATGGCTCACTCCTATCATCTAGCACTCTGTGAGGACGAAGAGGGAGGATTGCTTGAGCTCAGGATTTAGAGACCACTGTAAGCAAGAGCAAGACACTGTCTCTACCAAAAATAGAAAAAATGAGCCTGGCATGGTGGTGCTCACCTGTAGTCCAAGCTACTTGGAAGGCTGAGAAAGGAAGATCACTTGACCCCAGGTGCTTGAGGTTACAGTGAGCTATTATGATACCACTGCACCCTAGCATATATATGTACATATAACATCATATATAATTAAAATGGTGAGAAAACAAAGACATGCAACATTTCAGACTGATTATATTGTATATTTGTATAAAGCAATATTATTTTAAATTAGTACAGTACTTTAAAAGAGGAGTTTGAAATACAAGTTCCTTGGACCAGCTCAAAGATAGTATTTCAGTGACATGTGCTAATAAGCACAAATTTATGTGTATGGTAGTATGTATGTTTCTCAAAGAAAATGAGAAATATACATATTACCATACACATAAATTACATCTTATTTGCAAAAGATTCTGTGACACTGCCTCTAAAAGTAATATAACTTTCGGCATTAGTGTTCTTTGACTTGATTATTTCCTTTGATTCTGAAAATTAACACTGGACATGAAAAATAATCTTTGTTCTCATTTACATAAAGGAGGAAAAGACTCAGGAATGTTAAGTAACTAACTAATCATACAAGCAATGATGTTAAAAGCTGAGATCCCAGGATATCTGACATATTTTCAAATGATGAAATTTGTTTGAAATTTACTGGATATAACTTTTATTTTTTTTTATTTTTATTTTTTTTACTAAATCATAGCTGTGTACATTAGTAAAATCATGGGGTAGTGTGCAGGCTTCATATACAATCTGAAATATTTTCATCCAACTGTTTGACATAACCTTCATGAGATTTTCTCACTTATTGTGTGAAAACATTTGTGTTCTGCATTTAGTAGGTTTCACCTGTCCCTTCTAAGATGCATCATAAGTGTGATCCCACCATTTACCTTCTCTCACCCACCCTCCCCCTCCCCTACCCTCCATTACCCCTTTCCCTGTCTTCTTGTGCTATAATGGAGTTATAGCCTTCATATGAAAGCTATAAATTAGCTTCATAGTAGGGCCATATACATTGGATACTTTTTCTTCCATTCTTGAGATACTTTGCTAAGAAGAATGTGTTCCAGCTCCATCCATGTAAATACAAAAGAGATAAAGTCACCATCTTTCTTTAAGGCTGCATAATATTCCATGTCATACATGTACCACAATTTATTAATCCGTTTGTGGATCGATGGGCACTTGGGCTTCTTCCATGACTTAGCAATTATGAATTGGGCTGCAATAAACATTCTGATACAGATATCTTTGTTATAATGTGATTTTTGGTCTTCTGGGTATATACCAAGTAAAGGAATTACAGGATCAAATGGCAGGTCTATTTTTAGATCTCTGAGTATTCTCCAAACGTCTTTCCAAAAGGAATATATTAGTTTGCATTCCCACCAGCAATGTAGAAGTGTTCCCTTTTCTCCACATCCACACTAACATCTCTGGTTTTGGGATTTTGTGATGTGGGCTAATTTTACTGGAGTTAGATGATATCTCAAGGTAGTTTTGATTTGCATTTCTCTGATAATTAAGGATAGTGAGCATTTTTTCATGTGTCTGTAAGCCGTGCGCCTGTCTTCTTTAGAGAAGATTCTCTTCAGATCCTTTGCTCATCCTGAGATGGGATCACTTGTTCTTTTCTTGCTAATATGTTGAGTTCTCTGTGGATTCTGGTTATTAAACCTTTGTCAGAGGCATAACCTGCAAGTATTTTCTCCCATTCTGAGGGCTGTCTGCTTGCAATACTTACTGTGTTCTTGGCCGTGCAGAAGCTTTTTAGTATCATCAGGTCCCAGTAGACAAATGGAAAAACATACCATGCTCATGGTTGGAAAGAATCAACATTGTTAAAATATCCGTACTACCCAAAGCAATATACAATTTTAATGCAATTCCTATTAAAGCTCCATCGTCATATTTTAAAGATCTCGAAAAAATGATAGTTCGTTTTATATGGAATCAGAATAAACCTCAAATAGCCAAGACATTACTTAGAAATAAAAACAAAGTAGGAGGAATCATGCTACCAGCCCTAAGACTATAGCATAAATTGATAGTGATCAAAACAGAATGGTACTGGCACAAAACCAGAGAGATAGATGTTTGGAACAGAATAGAGAACCAAGAGATGAATCCAACTACTTACTGCTATTTGATCTTCAACAAGCCAATTAAAAACATTCAATGGGGAAAAGACTCCCTATTTAACAAATGGTGCTGGGAGACCTGGCTGGTGACCTGTAGAAGACTGAAATTGAACCCATACCTTTCACCACTAACAAAGATAGACTTACACTGGATTAAAAATTTAAACTTAAGACATGAAACTATAAAAATACTAGAAGAAAGTGCAGGGAAAACTCTTGAAAAAATTGACCTGGGTGAATACTTTATGAGGAGGACCCCCCAGGCAATTGAAGCAGTATCAAAGATATAACTCTCTTAAAATGTAACCATGAATTTGGCTCAGCACCTGTAGCTCAGTGAGGAGGGTGCTGTCCATATGCACCAAGGCTGGCGGGTATGAGTCTGGCCCAGGGCCTGCTAAACAACAATGACAGCTGCAACAACAACAGCAACAACAAATATATATATATATATACACACACACTATATATATATACACACTATGTATATATATATATATATACATATACACACACATATATATATAACCATAGATCCAAATGTATTTTGCTCATTAAAAATATATAATAACTTTTCAGTTCAGAATTTGTCACTTCAGTTGTCAAATAGATCTTTAGCCTTATTAGCTCAATATCCCTGCAATGTTATGTTTTGGATTCTGACAGAAAGGAACAACATGCCATGAAGATAGCACATTTTGAATTTTGTGGAGGGTCAGAGGATGAGGGGAACTTATATGTAAAGTATAAGGCCAGAAAGCACACTATTTCAGGTCTTTGTCATCAGTGATAAAGGAAGGTTATGCGATAAGTGAAAAGGGCAGCCTTTCCTTTTACATAAAAGGAAATGTAATACTGATACATCCAAACAAAATGTTACACAAAGCAAAAGTGAGCTTTTTATTGTTTTTTTTTTTTTTTTCTAAATTTGGTTTGACTTTTTTTCACCCAACTCAATTATCAGGCAGCACTAAAAAATTAGTAAATAACCTTTGTCACTGAGAAAAGGTAGTATATCTTTTGAATGTTATAGAGTTAGGGAAATTATACGGGTTTTTAAGAAGTAAATAATTTTGGTTAATAATAAGCTAATTTTGACAGTATTCAAATAAAGGAAATAAGAATTTCATAATCAATTGAAATAGGCGAGCTAGTTGGGAAAATACTTTAATGTCATTCTTTTATCTGGTCAGGGCAAAATTATGATAATAATAATACTTTGCAAGCCTCCCCTAAAAAAAGTTTGATGTGTTTTCATACAATTTCCTGTGAGGGAAAATGAAATCCTTTACTGGAGTGAGTTTTAACTCCCTCCTTGGATCACAAAGATACCTGGACCAGTCAGGATTCAACCTAAGTGACAGAACCAGTAGGATATAGACACATACATATACACACATGTTTACATATCTATACACAGATATATATATAGAGAGAGGTGGACTCTGGCAGTTAATAATTCGGTGTCACTGGAGGATGAGTGGAGAGAATAAGAATGAATTTAAAATATAGTCCAGGGTCATATTGGAAACAGACCTTGAATGGTACTGTAAAACAGTTTGACAATTATCCTATAGGAAATGGAGAAACCATAAATTATATTTAAGAAGAATATGTCTGCGAAGGGGGTGGGGTCTTGGTGTGTGCCACACCTTTTGGGGGCAAAACACGATTGTACGAGGGACTTTATGCAACAAATGCAATCAGTGTAACATGGTTTCTTGTACCCTCAATGAGTCCCCAACAATAAAAAAAAAAGGGAAAAAAAGGAAAAGAAGAATATGTCTGTGTTTACTGCATAAAGCTTCAGAGTCTCATTACAAAACAAAATATCTATAAGATATGTTGATTACCAACCTAGTACCAATTTCTTCCTTTATCAAGCACTCTAATTTTTTTTTTCAGGAATGAATCTCTTTCCATGCAGACTATGTACTTTGATGATCAGTTTCCGGAGTGAACCTGACTGTTCTAAGAATAATCCTATCTACCTTGCTATGGATGTAGAACAAACAAATTTGAAAAGTAGGCTGTATTCTATGAGTAGGGAAAATATACATTTAGCAGATAAATATTTCCATTTGAAAGTAGTTCCTATTATAACAAAATCATAAGTTATCAAAATTTTCATCAGTATAAGAACTAAATGAGTTCTATGTACTAGTTATAAAATTGAGAAGAGGAGTTAAAACAGTTAAAATATCTGTCAAAATTCAATAACCTAAAGTAGGACAGAGCTTAAACAGGAGTGAGAAAGAGATTGCACAGTACCCTACTTGGTACTTTAATTTTTTTACTGTGATTCTGAAATGTAAATTTTGTTTTAATGACTTAGGATCTCATGTAAACTAATCCACTGGGAACACATTTATAGAGAAAACTTGCTTTTGATTTATAGATGTACACCATAGTTCTTCTCTCTATTTGACTACAGAGAATCAGTGTCTAACCAAGAAAAATAAATTATGTTGCTGGAAACTACATGTAATAAATAATTTATTTAAGATTTACTTTGAAAAGTATACATGAAATGCTAAGAGGGCAAGTAACTATGAAAATGGCTTAGCCCCTTCTCACAAGAAATTCTGCATCTTGTAGATTTAGTGTACCTGCTAAAGTCTGTTTGCAGTTTATATTTAGCCTTTCAAGGGCCAAAAATATGTTTTTGCTCTCCGAACATTGGTAATTATCTCTAATTATAGGACGAATTCTCCATGTGTGTGTCAAACAGCCCACGTTTTTTTTAATTTCTGTTGGTTGCATATTTTAACTTGTGCTGTGTTTCCAAGCATCTGTTGGATTTAGATCATTAGCATCTCTACCAATATAGCAGTTGTCAATGAGACCACAAAATTGTCTGCCTACTGATAACCATGAGAAGAAAAAAACCACAAAGGCATTTGTTTTCCATTTCCAGTTAGAATACTATCAGTGAAACTTACCTCAATATTCAGTCACAGAATATACAAGGTTACAAAGCAAAATGTGCAAAGTCAAGTTCAGGGTGAATTTCTACAGAGTGTTGATGTGTTTTTCTTCAAGATATACTACTCTGAAAGTTATGGAAGTCTTACTTGGGTGATGTTTTTGTTTAGCAGATGACCATTTCATTGACACATCAAATGTCAGGAAATTTGAATATTTTCTCATTTCAGAATGACCAGGCTTTTTCAGAGCAGAAATAAAGGAAGATTCCAGTGCTTACTAGAAAAGAGCTGAGAGGTATAAAAGTAGGTATCAGGAATTGAACAGGATATCCTAGCACTAATTTTATATTTTAGGCTTAGTTCACATAAACTCAAAAGTAAGGCTTCATCAACTTATGTCTCCTACAGCTTCTCCACTTTGGTTCTTGGGCTTAATCTTCCCCTCGAGTGCAAGATTCAGTGAAACTATTCACCCTGCCTGAGCATTGCTGGTACAACTCAGACCAGAAAAGTATTAAAGCATCAACACATTTTCACTTTTTCATATAATGTATATATCTTCATTAAAAATAAATGAACTGGGTGGTGCCTATGGCTCAAAGGGATGGGGCGCCATATACTGGAGGTGGCGGGTTCAAACCCAGCCCCCACCCAAAAACTGCAAAAAAAAAAAAAAAGAACCATAAAGAACCATTGAGGTATGCTTTTCTAAGCTGTCTTCTAATTATCAAGTTGATCTGGTTATAGTATGTACTCTGCTGTGTGTTGGAATTATTGCATTAATGCCTGCATTTATTCACTCCCCTTTCTATCTCAATTCTGAAACGCTCTCCAGCTTTGACCTTGGATTAGCCATGTTGTTTTCTTTGTTAAAAAAATTAGGAAATATGCAAGAAGAGGTTTGATATGCATTTGTGATTTCTGCTTGCTGATTTTATCCTCTGTCATCCTTATGAGAAAGTTTTGTTTGGGGTAGCATACTGCAAGATGAGACATATGGAGCAAAACTGAGTTTCCCCACTTGCTCCAGCCAAGGCTGCAATGAGTCAACAACCAGCCAACCTCTAACAATACAGATGATCCTAATCAAGGTCAGTAGAGCTCCCTAACCAACCAGTAGCTCACCATAAACAGATCAACACATTCAGTTGAGATCAGTCAAGTCCAGTTCAGATCAGTTTATACCTGTAGACATGAGCTAAACGAATGTTTTATTTTGATGCTGAGATTGTGTGGTTGTGTGTTACACAATATTATTGTGGTAAAATATGCACTTTTCATGAGGACACTATGAATCACACCCTGAAGACTTCCCTTACCAAGGAATTTCCATCTGTAATCAAGGCAGCTTGTCTTTACTGGGAATTTGTATGAATTTTTTAAAAAGATGTGTAGACCTGGCTGGGTGAATATCACACTGGAGTCGTTACTGTTGACTGATAATGCATTTGTGCATTCCTATAAAGGTAAGCCACTTATGTCATAAGTGGCATGTATATTCTGCACTCCCCCATCCTAATTAAGATGACCGTATCAGATTCTGAGACAGGTAGTGATAGACATTATGACTTCAATTACTGCTGGCAGGTAAGAGGAAGTACTTCAGGGTATATCCAGATTAGGGTTTGGATAGAATGTAGCCACGTGTACATGTATACCTAAGTTGATAACTCTTGTCTGTATTCTCCTTGGAGGGTGTGTAGTACCCTGGACAGATAAGAGTGTAAATAGAAGTAGGCTCTCTCTGATGCTCCGGGTAGAAGATCACGAATCTCTGGATGCCCATTCTCATTTAATTTAAGTCTGTATTGTGAATTATGCCCTGTACATGTGGAAGCCCTGTGCAATGCACAAATGAAGAGACTGATAGATAACAACTGGCTACTGTGAATCCTGTCATTCCATAATTAGTGAGGTCTTCCTCAGTGGAAGGTACTTAATTTTTCTCTTCTTTATTCTGTAAAGATGTATTGATCTTCACTTGGGTACCCTGGGAATATAAAGATAAACAAGACAATATCTCAACCCTAAAGTATTTCAATGCCTAATCAAGACATAAATGCTAAAGATATTTTTGTATGCTACTATAAGCAGTGTTTTTGAATGATAATCAAAGAACTTTGGAGAAATAGAATGAACAATTGTTTGGTTTGAGGGTATAGGTGGGATTGATGAATGGCTTCAGAGAATATAATTTTTTTAAATGAGTAGGGTAAGTAGAAGTTCTTTAAGAACACAAAAGAAAGAAGGAGACAAAACCTCCTAGAGATAAGGAACAGCGAGATTTTTTTTGAAGAACTGCATGGAGAAATGATGAAAATTGGTATATTCAATAGTGACATGATCTAGGGCTTAAAAGGAGATGAAGAAGAAGGAGTAGGAAGCTAAGATAATACAGAGAATTATAGGAGACATGAAAAGGAGTTTTGACTTTATCCTGTAAGCCATGGATAAATATATGAAACAAAAGTACTAAGACCATATTTGAATGTCATTAATAGAAATGTCACTCAGGTAGCAGTGGAGAATGGGCTTGCAAGAAGAGATACTATGCCAATAGTTTAAGAACGTGCTATCCATATGGTAGCCACCAGCTCTGCATGCCTACTGACTACTGGAAATGGGCTAGTCAGAAATGACATTTGCTGTCAGTAGAAAGTATACACTGGTGCCAATAAAATAATAACGAATGTAAAGCATCTTCTTAATAATGTTGGATACTATGTTTTGAAATTTGTCATACTTTGGATATATTTGTTAAAATGAAGTGTACCATTGAAAGTAATTTCACATTTGCTTTTAATTTGTTTAATGCAACTAGAAAATTTAAAATTATGAATGTGGCTCTCATTATACTCCTATTGAATATCCCTACTCCAAGCAATATGTCCTACATAATGACTATTGTATACAGACAAGGAGAAGGTTTGACAGACATTAAAGAAGTGGAAAACAGATAAGAAACTGTGTGACATTAAGAGAGATGGAGAGGTCCAGAATTGCTCTGAAATTGCCGACTTGATTGACAAGGGACAATGATGAGTTCAATAAACAGGATATAAAGCCCGAGGAGAGTATAAGCTAATTTAGGGTAGAATATGTTTAGAATGGTATTCTGGTTTCTACCAAGTGGCAGTGGCAAATAAACAGCCTACACATTTGTGGAATTTGGAACAAAGATCCTGTCTGGGCAATGACTTAAAAGTTATTAGTCTATGGAAGAAAGAAGAAATCAGAAGCATTGATGATATTGCCCTAGACAAGAAGCAGGGAGAGGAAGAGATGCAAACCACAAGATCTTGGGGAGTGTTAAGTATTTAAAGGGAAGGAAAAGGTAGAGGAAGTCATTTAAGAAGTCAGAAATATGGGATGGCTTCAAAGGTAGTAGTTTATGACATTAGTGGGAGAATATATCAAGAATAAAGGAACATTGATGTTATCCTATGGTACAAGAAAAGTCATTCAAATGTAGGATATGGTCTTTGGATTTGAAAATTAGTGCTCCTCTGTTGACCTTATTTAGTTCTAAAGATTTGTATCAACACTGAAAATGTTGGGTTTTGATCTTTTATCATAGTTTCCACCTTTTGTCAACTTAAGTTTGTTTTCCTCTCAATTTCTAATTAAAAATCTGTTTTAATGATTTTATTTTGTGGTTAAAGCATGCTCAAATTCCACATTATATTCTTCTTGTGACTCAGAAGTTGAGATATGTTTTTTAATTTATTTAAATTCTGTATAATCTCTGAGGGTCTTTTATGTCCAAATTTGAACCATTGCTGGCTGTCCCGTTCCCCAGATTGTTGTCTCCAGGTACCACTATCACTATATTTTTTTTTCTGGGAAGGTGGTTTGGATATGGTTAATTCAGAAACAGTCCTTGAGGTAAAGAGTAGTGTGCAAATAATTGATTAAGAAAGTGCTCCCCAGGGAAAGATGTGAGAAGAGAAAGCAGGATCTCCCTCTTTCTCCTTAGATCTGTAATTATTCCGAGAAAGTTTAAGGATAATGTGCTTATCCACCCAGGAATCTGTTCTCTTAGCTACTGACTAATGTTAAGAGTCTTTCTTCTTATAAACCCTATTATTGAAAGAACTTTCTTTAATTTCAAGAATCATAAAGCCTTACTCCTCATGCTGCAGCAAACATACCAGTCTAGTTTATTTCCTTGCACTCAACTACAACTCTGGAAATTTATTTCAGCCTAAATTGGCTTGCATTTGGGCACCAGGTCATAGAACCTTACCCTTACTGACTATAGTTCTTTCAAACGGGGTGGTACTGAATCAATGCCAAGCAATCCGCTACCAGCTATCAAGCAATCACAATGTCTGTCCAGATTCTGAATTAAGGGGGTCAGTTACTGTATCGGGAAGACATTGAGCACTGAGCACTGGAACTGAAATAGCTGCTGGTAAGTAAGATCCAGAATCACTACTATAATAAGTCAACAATTTTATGTGTGCCAAAATTAGGAAGCAACAAACATCAAAAGCTTTCCAGGCATGCCCAGCACTCAGAGAGAATGATGTTTTATATATATATACCAAGAAGCATGGGTGGAAATGCTATGATAGGTGGGAAGAAAAAAATTGAGAGAATATGTCTGATGATTTTCCATTCCCCATGTGGTTCAGTAATCTCCAGTTAAATTCAGTAAAGTTCCTCTATATTTTTATAACAAATTCTGTGTTTGAACTTGCTGAAGTGAACTTCTGCATTTTCCTTAAAATAATCTCCCACTAATATAGACATTAATTCTGTTTGCTTCCACCACAATGCTCAGGTTTGTGAGACACATAAGTCCCATTTATGCTAGAGGGAAAAAGCTATAAAAACTAGTCATGGAATTTCAGCCATACATCTCCTGAACAAGTTTATTTTTCTTGTTGACTCCTAAAACTAGGTAGTGATAATTATCATTTTTATCATTTAAAGAATATAATTATCATCCTTTAAAATTTTGACTATAAGTATTCTTCAAGTAATATAATTATTGCATATGATGTATGAAAACACTAAATTTTAGATGTCAATAATGTAATATTCAGCTTCATAATAGAAAAAAATGTAATGGGTAAATATTTTATTTTACTTCAAATCAGGGAATAACATTTACATACAAGTTTATGAAATATTTGTTATTGGACAACAGGGATTCACAAACTATGATCTGTAGGCAAAGTCCAGCTTGTCACATATTTGTAAATAAAGTTTTATTGGAATATACCCATATACATTCTATTTATTGTCTATGGCTGCTTTTGTGCTACAATGGTAGAGTTGAATAATTGCAATAGAGTCCATAGAGGCTGCAAAGCCTAAAATATTTCCTATCTGATCCTAAATATAATAAAAATACCTACCCCTGATATAGAAATGGAAGACACATTATTTATCAACTTAACAAAACAGCATAAACACTAGATATGAAACTTACATGGGACTTAAATTTGTACATTTCTGCTGGGTTATGCACTCACAAAATACTCACCCTTCTTTTCAGGAATAACTGGAATCAACTTTTTTTCTGCATAAAATTATAAGAACTAGTGAAAGATTGGTATGTAATTAATAGAAAGCATTTGTAATAAAAATTATAAGAAACAGATGTATTTTATTACTTAGAATGAATAAATCTAATAAAACAAAGAAATCAGTTCAAAGAAATAGAAATCATTAGGGAAATTAAGAAATAGGAAAAATGGGATTGAATTTAAAAGGATAGGATGGCTTCAAAGATGTGATGTGGGAAAAATAATTTTAAAAACCATGATCTAAAATTCAAATAGAAGTATCAATCAAATGGAAAGTAGGCTAGGTTATTTTATAATAATATGCGAACAAAGATATTTGACAAAATTAAGGTTAACTTGTTTAGAAGTACAAAGTTGTTAAAGTCAAGAGGCAAACTAAAATATCAAGTTTCCTTTCCTAAACTCACAACGGCATCAAAAATGAAAACATCCATTGAAGAAAACATACACTAATTAACATGTCATTAAATAAAACACATCATCATTATATTACACTGAAAGAACAGTTCTTCAACCATGACATATTACAGTGTTCTACTAATTGTTCTCTTCGTCTCCAAACTCACTCTCCTCCAACATATAGACAATGTGTTGTTTGCCATTGCTTTGCACATCTCTTTCCCCCATCAAAACCTTCAATGACTTTCCATTGAACCGTGGTGTTTTAGAGCTGAAAGCATCATTAAGTGCCATCAAGTGCACTAACCATATCTTACACAGGAGAGCAATGAGAAACATAAGGTGAAATAGCTTGTCTATGTGGGATAACTGAACAATGAATGTTAAGATTTAACCCCAAACACCCTTGTCATCAGATCAGCGTTTTTCTGCCACACTGAGCTTTTTTGTAATCCAGCTCCCTCTGATCGTTACTTTCACCGATTTATTGTGGGAACACACCTCTCTAAATAGACTAGTTTTCTAGATTGCTACTTTACATTTGGTCATAAGAGTTGATATGCAATCTCTGTTTTCCTACATTCTTTTTTTTCAAGATGATAAGAGATGGTGAAGAACTGTGCCAAATGCCAATTACATAGAAAGAGCTAGCAAAGTTAACTACATTTAAAGGCAAAATCTCAGGGCTTTCTCTATAAACATCTGTGATCCCACGCTCTAATTTGCTTTAGAACATGTGGCATCACGTATGTATTTGGCTTCTGGCACTTACTCCTCTCTATTGCATTTTATTTGTCTTTCTACTTATAGGTGTGGTATTATGAAATTAGATTGTGAGCTGTAAAGGTCCTAGATGATTGTTAACACTCTGAACATAATAATTGGTAAATAAATGCTTAGTGAAAACAATGCAGATTAGAAGTGTGCTTTTAGACACCACAATTAACACTATATAGTTAGTTTTGATAGCATGATAATAAGTGGAAAATGGAGCAATTACCCAAAGAACATTCTAAAAATAGGCATTTATACTTAAAAATGTTTTTATTTGAGAGTAAACAAAATCATAAGAAGGTAATCTGTTTCAGAATGTACTTAATATAAACATAATTCAGAGATATCATGAATTTGATTCCAAATCACCACAATAAAGTGAATCTTGCAAGAAAGAGAGTCACATTTTTTTTTCTAATGGATATAAAAGTTGTCTTGACACTATAATATAGCCTATGGGGTCTAATAACAGTATTGTGCCTAAAAATAATGGCTGGAATGGACAATTGAGTTCTTGAACACATCCTAATAAAAGTGCTACATACCTCATTACTAATATAGCCAACCTCTGATAGATTCAAACTTGTCTTCTATAGGTTCTCAACCTTTATAGAATTGAAGAGAGTTAGAATCTTGCTCAGGATTAGCTTTGGCTTAAGGGAATATTTAGGCTTGTTTGATCTTCTATTTACACCACTCCAACTTTCTCCATATAATCAATAAGGCTATTTTCCTGTCACATCATCCATGTGCAAATTGGAGTAGCACTTTTTATGTCCTTCAAGAACTTTTTTTCTTTGCATTAAAAAGTTGGCCAACTGCTTGGCACAAGAGCTTATCTCAGCTTTTGACATACCTTCTTCACTAAGCTTTACATTTCGATTGAAAGTCAGAAGGGTCTGACTGTTATGTGAACGCTTGGAGCCATTGTAGGATATAAACTGGACTAATTTCAATGATGCCATGTCTCGGGTAATAGGGAGACTCAAGGAGAGAAAGAGAGAAGGAAGAATAACTGGTTAGTAGAGCAGTCAACATACAAACATATGTTTATTAAGTTCACCATCTTTTACATGTACTGGCAGGGTTTCTGGCACCCTGAAACAATAACAATAGTAACTTCAAATGGTGACTGATCACGGACTGCTATAACATGTATAATAATAGTGAAAAAGACTGAAATATTGTGAACTTATCAAAATTTGATAAAGACACATGAAGTGAGCACGTGCTATTAGAAAAATGATACCAATAGATTTGCTTGATGCCAGATTACTACAACCTTCAGTTTGTAAAAAATATAATATCTGCTAAATATAATAAGGCAAATACAATAAAGTGAGGTGTGCTTGTGTATATGTGTTAGTGCATTGAGCTTACTTTTTACTTTTAGAATAAAATATGGTCAATTTTAATTACGATTAACAATGCTCATATTTGTGAAAAATATAAAATATAAAAATATAAAATACAAAATTTACAATATGGTTAAACTATTAAGACCTTTTGTAGGAGAGTGGCAATAATCTCCATTATTTCGGAGACCCAATTTAAGAAATTGGATTAGAAGAAAGAGCAGAAATCAGCATATAATAAAGAGTATTCAACATGATCTATTTTTACTTCACTTACAGATTAGGATCATAATCTTAAACCTTGTGGCTTAAATTAAATTTCTGGATCCTCTAGAGCACAAACACCAAAATTATTCATATCTGAATTTCATTGTAATTGCATTTAAGTGTTAAGTAACATACACACTTATGTACAAACAATGCATTGTATACACATATCAAAACATCACATTTTACCTCATAAGTATATACATTTGTGATTTTTCAGTTAAAAATAATATGAATAAAAAAGAAATATGACAAAATGCAGAATGTGAAGTAAATTATCACTTAATAGGCTAAGGTACTTCTGTTTCACCACGAGGACAAGCTCTGTTGCCTAATTGTACATGCCTTCCTGGTCACTATCACAACCTTGCCCTAATTATATACTGTATTCTCCATCCTAAAATAGAGGCTAACAATATCTTGGTCTCACTTCCCAGTCCTGACCAAAGAGACCTGAGTGGAAGATTGCTTGAAGCAATCTTGACAGAAAAAAAAAAATCTCTCCTTAAAAGGTGAATTTTGAGGAGAAACTGCTCTTTGAGACTGATAAAGCTAAGGCAGCCATATTGTAAACATGAGAAGACAAAATTGAGGTGGCTAGCCAACATGGTTAGGAAGGTTAACCAAAAGGTAATCAGGGACTGGATTTCTGAAACCATAACTGAGCTAAATAAACCCTACGTCTTCTGGTCTCTAGTCTTTTTGTAATACAAGATTGCAACCAACACCTACACTAACTTCTACATAATCATGCATATTGAGAAGGAATTTTGAAGAAGGTTAAGGAAAGGCCATCCAAAAATTTATCCATTTAAATTGTTGACATCGTTCCTTTTATTTCTAGGACTTTTAAGGGATCCAGACATTGAAAATCAAGAGTTTTGAGTAATAAAATCAGAAAAGATAGAAATTGAGATATTAAATGAGGAAATGTCTTTTAAGCGCTCACAATAAGGAAAATATATTTTCAAGCATTTTCTCTCTAATGTGAAGGAGGGATATACACAAAAGCTTCTAGCAGTTAAGGATGAGTAATTGAAAATTAATTACATTCTATTGCCTCCAGTTCATTGTGTAAAATGTCACTGATGATCTATTTACTGAATTTTCTTTAGTAACTCATTTTAATGAATGTAAATATGTTAACTGTGGATTATACTGATTCATACTCAAACTCTATCATTCTTTCCACCACACACTGTTCTTTTGTTTCCACATTAGATCTTTTCTTTAAAAAATTAGTTTTTAAATTTTTAATTATTATGACCACATACTAGCTACATATCTTTGTGTGTACATGTGATGTTTTGATACAGGCACACAATGTGAACTAATCAAATTATATCTTGAATTTTAAAGCAGGGGCTTACTTACACAGGAGCATTCAGGAATTTAGCCCCCACAGCTTCATTGTTCTTATTTTTTTAAAAGAAAACTCAACCAATGTATTTTGGTTTTTTATTATTGCTTTCTTTATTGTATATGTTTAAATTTGTTTAATTGAACTTCTTGAGAAAGAAAAATATTCTTACACTATGTACTTTCCCTGGTGACAAATATAGACTAATAAATAAATTGATCATCTAGTTATTTTTAATAATGCTGATTAGAACAAATATACTAGTCTATATAGCCATTGTAATTTTATCACATTTGGTGATTTTTTTTTTTAAAGAGACAGAGTCTCACTTTATCGACCTCGGTAGAGTGCCATGGCATCACACAGCTTACAGCAACCTCCAACTCCTGGGCTTAGGCGATTCTCTTGCCTCAGCCTCCTGAGTAGCTGGGACTGCAGGCGCCCGCCACAACACCTGGCTATTTTTTGTTATTGTTGCAGTTGGGGCCAACACCTTACCTACTGAGCCTCAGGCGCTGCCCAGGTGATTTTTTTTTTTTTTTAGAGACAGAGTCTCACTTTGTCAGCCTTGGTAGAGTACCGTAGCGTCACAGATCACAGCAGCCTCCAGCTCTCGGGCTTAGGTGATTCTCTTGCCTCTTTTTAACATTGGAAACTAACACTGAATTTAATTTCTTATATGCCTAAATGAGCAATGTGTTTGATTCTCAGGATTAGTTATCTTTGCTTCTTGTAACAAATTGCCACAAACATAATAGCTTAAAATAACACAAGTTTATTTTCTTACAATTCTACAGGCCAGATATCCAAGGGTCTCTCTGGGCTAAAATCAGGTTGTCAGCAGGGCTATATTCCTTTCTTGGGGTTTTGGAGGGAACCATCTCCATGGTTTTTCTGTTGCTAAAAGTCACTCATATTCCTTGGTACATAGCTTTTCCTCCACCTTCAAAGCCAGCTGTGGGGTTAGAAATCCCCACATGTATGTCTCATGTACATCTCATTCGAGTGAGCCACTAATGGGTTAAACTGGCTTTTGCCTTCACAGAAGAAGCAACAGGTTTGGGCTACCCTGAGGCAAACACAAAGACTGTTTTCTGGCTTCTTGTGCCCCTTCTTAACATTACAGAGTGAATTTATACCTGAGGCAAAGCTGCAACCCCTCCCGTCTCAGGTCATGCAACAGCCAGCAATATTGAATTTCTCTGTGCCTTTCTTTCTTTCTTCTTTCTTTCTTTTTTTATTGAATCATAGCTGTGTACATTAGTTCAATCATGGGGTACAGTGTGCAGGCATCACATACAATCGGAGATACTTTCATCTGCCTGTTTGACATAACATTCATGAGATTTTCTCATTACTGTGTGAAATCATTTGTGTTCTGCATTGAGTAGTTTTCTCCTGACCCTTCAAAGATGCACCTCAAGTGTGTTCTCACCCTTTATCCTCTCTCCCCCCACCCTCTCCCTCCTCTTCCCTCTCTCTCCCCTTTCCCCGTCCTTTTGTGCAATAATTGAGTTGTAGCCTTCA
>CAUYON010090840.1:0-37318 GCA_963573935.1 Arctocebus calabarensis
CAGCTACTCGGGAGGCTGAGGCAAGAGAATCACTTAAGCCCAAGAGCTGGAGGTTGCTGTGAGCAGTGTGACGCCACGGCACTCTACCCAGGGCGATAAAGTGAGACTCTGTCTCTACAAAAAAAAAAAAAAAAAAAGAAAAAAAAACTTTTTCAAAATTCTGGTGGAAAAGTAAAATGGTATAGTTGCTGTGGAACACAGTATGAGAGTTCCTCAAAAAGCAAAGAATTACCATATGACCCAGCAGTTCAATTCCTAGGCACACACTCCAAAAAACTGAAAATAAAAATTTGAACAGACCACTCGTACACCAATGTTCATTGCAGCATTGTTCAGAATAGCCGGAAGGTGGAAACAACCCAACTGTCCATTAAAAGATAAGTGGATAAACCTATGTGGTATATACATACAATGGAATATTATTTAGTCATAAAAAGGAATAAAGTTCTGATATATGCTATAACCTGTTCAGAACACTGTGCTAACTGAAATAAACCAGATGCAAAGGACAGATACTATATGATTCCACTTTGATGAGGTATCTGGAGTAGTCAAGTTCATAGAGACAGCAAGTAGATTGGAAGTTGCCAGGGATTGAGGGGAGGAGGATTGGAAATTGTTGTTTAATGGGTATAGAGTTTCTCTTTGGGATGATGAAAAAGTTTTAGAAATACAGAGGGTGCCAAAAAATGTATACATATTTTAAGAAAGGGAAAGATTCTGTTAATGTCTTCCATTTAGAAAGGAAAAAGACTATTAAAATATTAATACTCAAGTCATGAAAAAACTGTAATAAAATTGTAATACTCAAGTGACGTTTGACTCCTGCAATTATAAGAGATACAAAATACAATATACAAGATAGCAAACATTATTGGTATATTGAGCATTACAATTTTAACACAGCTTTTTTCTTTCTTAAAATGTGTATACATTTCTTGGCACCCTCTGTAGATAGTAATGATGGTTGCCTAACATTGTGAATGTAATTAATACCACTAAATTATACACACATAAAATGGCTTCTTAAAAGGCAAATTTTATGTGATATACATTTTGCCACAATTATAATAATGCCATATATCAAAAATCATCAAATGTACACTTTAATTGTGAATTGCGTCTCAATAAAGCTGTTAAATTTTTTTTAACTACTTAATATTTCTCAGGTTGGTGAAATTAACCTAAAAAGTTGAAACACGTAGCAAAATGCTTGGTACTCAGCGGGCGCTGAGTAATAACTTCTTGCTGAATAGGGACAAAGAAAGTGGCTTTCAAGGGGGGAGGAAGGGAAGCCTGACCTGCTAAATAAGGAAATCTGGAGGGGCCTTGGAAACCTCAAGGGAACACTGTGACTCAGTTAACCAAGCATGTCCTGCACAAAACACAGTTTCCATATTTGGACATGGAGTGGATGGTTGCAGAACACTGCACACCACAAATGCCACAAGTATTGGTAAAATCAACAGCAGATCAGCACTCAGCAATTTTTGCCAAAAAAGAAAGAATGTGGATATAAAATAACCAAATTAATCAATGACCAACATTGAAGGACTAAGGTGCCTGGAGATGCAGAGACACCACGAGAGCGCTCACAAACGATTTCAAAGGCAGAAAAAGAAGATATTTATACCCTTACATTGCTTTGGGTCAGCATATTTGTATTTCCTCACTCAGGAGAGACCCACTTCCACCTCTCTGGAAGTGCACTACGCTTATAATACTTAAATAAATTTCCTCTTTGTTATGCTAAAGCTTGTGCAAATTTACTTTTGCTTTCTAGTCTGGCTGTCCACCCTGCTCCTGGTCCGGTTTTGTTTTCAGTTTTATTTGCTTTCGCTTTCTATTCGCAAAGCGTTGGTAGACCTTGCTAGTTCGGCTGAGGAACCAAACCAGGTCAGTTGGTTTGTGGGAACCATACCCCAGCCTTTGCCTTTCATCTGCCTATTGGAGGTGGTAGAGTCTGGCCTGAACTGACTTCCCCATAATGGGAAGAAAGAGAAACATATCGGTATAGTTACACATGTAACTGCTCTGGGTCAGATGTTAAACAAAAACTCCTGGAGAAACTGAGGATCTTAGAGGTTGAATATTGTGCCCAGGGGCACCCACACTGGGACTCTCTTAAACATGTGACAGGGCTGATGGCTTTTGTCCAGCCTGAGGATAGAGGTCCCTGCCCTTGGCTGTGGTCAAACCCATCCCCACCTCCCAACTTTATCACTGGACTGGTGCCTGCAGCAGGCAATCCCACGTCCCAGCTCAGGGCACAGAAATGGCAAAGACGCTTCAGGGCTGGTAGGGGACAGAAACTCCCTGGGAGGAAAGCAGCTGGCTCCCTAGCCCCTCAAGGCCATGCCCCATCTGCTGGTCCCTCCCATCCACTGCAGGCACGTCAGGGCCTCCATAGCCGGCAGCTACCCCGTCTGGTAGCAGATGCCCATTTGCCGACTTGATAAGATCAGGCTTCTAGCTTTTTTCTTAATGGAAGTAAAATAATTCCTGCTCCCCTCCACCTCCCCCCTTTCTTCTTGTCTTCCCTCCCTAAGCTGGACGAGATCCCAGTCTTTCAGAAGTAAAAATAGCCAAGTGCGCAGGGCAAGGCCAACTTAAGCTTCTTTCTTTTATACCCAGGAGCTAAAAATAACCAGCTAAAGGTCTGCAAAGCACCGCCCTTCACCTGGCCCCGTGCCTGCCCCAGGCACTTCTGTCACATTTCTCTTCCTATAGGAAAGCTTCAGACAGGACAGGCGTGGGAAAGCCCTCCGAGCCGGAGTTCTCCTCCCTCAAACTTCTGTCCAGGTCTAAGGTCAGGGACCCGGCGAACACTGCAAGGTCTTCACGGCCAAGAAAATCCCTTCTGGTCCCCTATCCAGAACCCCTTTTCCCTTCCCCATCACCACCACCAGACTCACATCCTTGACTTAGGAATGATATGAGCAGGGTCACACACGTGCAGCGCCGCACAGTTTACAAAACTATTTCATCCCTTTCGCTTGAGCTGCATGATGGTGTTGAGGAGGGAGACTACGTGATTGGTATTAGTCCCAGGTGAAATCTGAGGCTCAGCAAGGTCAGGCGATTTGCTCGGGGTCCCACAGCCAGGAAATGTCAGAGGGAGTATCTGAATCTTGATTTATAGATCGCAAGTCCTGTCTCCTTTGCCCTGAACCTAGATAATCGTCTGGAGGCCCTGGAAAGTCTTGGAATAGCACAGACTTTGAGGACTTACCCCTTAGAGGGTCTGAGTCAATAGGTATGAGGAGATATCTAGGAATGGAGATTTTTTTCAGAACTCCTCTAGTACTTGTGAGTATGTGCCAGGTCTGAGGAACACTGTGCTAAACCTACATACTCAGTATGTATATCTGACTGATGTTCTTCAGGGGTTGACCCTCTGTAGGTTCTATCAAACTATACCTGACTCATCTCCAGAAGGAGGAGAAAACCACCCAAAAGGTGACATGGGTACCATGAGCTCCTGGGGACCCAGAAGTCACATGGACATACTGTTGGGTGCTCTTGTGTGTGATGCTAGGAGCTCTTGGCCACATCCCCTGCATACACTGGGCTTCCTTCAGCTACCTGTTCTGCTGGGGGGGAGGTGCCTGGGTGACAGGTAAGCTTGCCTTTCTGTCTCACACATAATGGCTAGTTTGAGCTGCCTCTTACCATCATAACAGCAAAGCGTGCTTCCCATCTGAGTCCCTAAAAGCCCAGAGAGATAGCCCTGAAGGTAAATGAACCCACATGCCACCTAACATTCCAGGGCTTTTGCCAGCTGCAGTGGGCTTTGGGTACCACAGTGGGTAGATGGTAGAAAGTGATCAGCCCAACACTCTGCCTATTAAACAAAGGTACACCCTCTTGCTGCTCTCCTCTGGATCTTTTTCACCATGGTGCCATGTCCCCAAGGACATGTCCTCAAGACCATGGTGCTATCCCTGCAGTCCCATTTCCACCTGCCAGGAAGTCTCCAAAACTGCACACCCAACCTCTCTTTCCTCTCTTTTCCCTTTTGAGGAATGGCCAGGGACTTTGCTACTGCCCAAGGAGGCTACATTGAAGTTGGAATAGGATTCTTTGAAGGAATTTCCCCATGACAAAGGAGACTAGACTCTATCTAGCTCTGCCATCTACTAGGTGTGTGGCTTTGGTCAAATCACTTAAACTCAGTTGACCAGATCAGGCTTGGCAAATACTTACCATTTCCTAGTCTTTGGCAGACATTGCTAATCAATCATGGCACTCTTGCCCACTGATCCCAGGCACTGCCTTAGAAGGCTTTCAATCAGCATGCCGGGCAGCACCTACACACTCTGGAGCTGACAGTCCAACTAAAGCAATTTGCCATCCTGGGGCCTGAATTAACAACTGTGTTAGAGATGGCTGAGTAAGAAAGTATGCAAACAAACAAATAAATAAATAAGATTGCAGCCTGAGATAAGCTTGGTGAAGTAAACAAGGGGATATGACAACAAGTAATGGAGCAGGAAGGCAGGCCTTTCTCAGAAGAAGATATTTAATTTGAGGCCAGAAGGATGAGAATTGGCCAGCCTTGGGGAGATCCGTCTAGGGAGAGGAAAGAGCCTGAAAATCCTAAAGTGGGAAAGAGTTTGTCATGCTTGAGGAGAGGCCTGTGTGGGGAGGCAGGAGATGAATGGTCTAGACAACATTAAAGAGGCAGGAAGAGGCTAGACCAACCATGCAGGGTCCTGAAGACCAGAGGAAAGCATTTAAGCTTTATTTTAAGTATGATGAACAGCCACAAAATGATGTAAAGCAAAATGATAGAGTGCTGGGGCATCATAGCTCACAGCACCCTCAGACTCCTGGGCTCAAGTGATTTTCTTGCCTTGGCCTCTGAAGTAGCTGGGACTACAAGCAACCACCACAACACCCGGCTATTTTTAGAGGTGGGGTCTCGCTCTGTCTCAGGCAATCCACCCACCTCAGCCTCCCAGAGTGCTGAGATTACAGGCATGAGCCACCTAGCCCAGCCCTAAAATGGTAGAATCTTAACAGTGCTTTAAACATATCACTCTGGCTGCGTTTGGGGAATAGATTAAGTAGAACCATGGGTGATATCAGGAGTCCAGTTAGGAAATGGTTGCAGTGGTCCAAAAGAAAGATGGTGCTTCCTTGGACCAGGGTCATTATCATGGAAATGAGGAAAAGCAGGAGAATCTCAAATACATTTTGGACATTGACTAAGACATGGCTGACTTCTAGGTTTGTAACCAGCCTATTGAACAAATTTCAATGACTCCTATATAATCTTCTCCCTTAACTTAATGCTTGACCTTTTGAGTTGTTTGCCAGAAATGGTGGGTTTTCTGCAAGACAAAGGAGCTGAGATTTTTGAAGGCCCCAGGTAGATTTCACTATGACCCACCATCTCCCTCAGCCCGCCATCAAGGCAAGTAACCCTCATTAGTTATACCTGCCCCAACATGCATGTGGCCTGTCCTTTAAAAGCCTGTGATGTCCTTTAGTTGGAGAGATTTGAGACTCAGACAGTCTCTCCCTTTCTCCAAACAAGACATCTGTCCTATTCAAAAACTCATTTCTTCCTTGGCAATGCTCATTGTCTCAGTAATCGGATCTTTGTGGGGTGAGAACAAGACATAGGCTGAAACCCTCTTGCGATTTGGACAAAAGTTTTCTCTTGAGCAACAGGTGGATGATAGCAGCACCATTCCTGAGACAGGGAAGACTGGAAGTTGTGGCCCATGCCCACAGTTCCTTTCTAGACACGTTTAATCCATGATGTCTCATAAAGGACCCAAGTGGAGACGCTAGCAGAGTGGTTAGATATCAAAGTCTCTAAACTATCCAGGGAAGGGGCTGGGGCCTCACTCCAAGACAGAGTCATCTACCTCTAGTCTTTGATCTGGAAGAAATCACCTATAGGGTATGGGTGGAAAAGAGGACCTGGTTGGAAAACTTGAATAATTCTGAAATGGAAAGATCAGGAAGAGGCTGAGTTTACAAAGAAAACCACAGAGCATGGTCAGACAGGTGGAGAAGGCTGGGCAAGCATGGTGTCAGAGAAACCAAAAGCAAAGGGACACAGGGTGGACTGGAAGGAAAATATTAATAATTCAGTGTATTAGAATTGTCAACTTCTGTTCATTAAAAAGATTCTGTAAAGAGAAAGAGGCCACAAATGGGGGGATTTTTATAATACTAACAATTGAAAATGACTAATATATAATATATCAGAATATATAAAGAATTTCTACAGCCAGTAGAAGAAACAAGATAGAAACATAGCCAAGTGTGGTGGCTCACTCCTGTAATCCCAGGGACTTGAGAAGTCAAAGCCAGAGGATCACTTGAGGCCAGGCGTTTGATATTAGCCTAAGCAACACAGCAAGACCCCATCTCTAAAAACATTAAAAAAAAAAAATTGGGCAGGCCTAATGGTAAATGCCTGCTGTCCCAACTACATGGGGGATTGAGGTTGAGGCAGGAGAATCACTTGAGCTCAGGAGTTTGAGGCTATAGTGAGCTATGTTCATGCCACTGAACTCCAGCCTGGGTGACAGGGAGGCTTTGTGTCTAAAAGTAAATAAATACAAAAATGAAATAGGAAAAAGACTTGGCCAACACCTGATCTCAGGAAATGAGTCCTAAGTATATCATAGTTGAGAAAATACACGTTAAAGCAATCAGAGGAGAACACTTTATGCATTGGTGAGCTTACAGAGCAACCATCTCATAAGGCTGATGATGTATATATCTGGTGCTTCTACTCCCAGGTTCCTGGTGCTTTGTATATGTGCAACCAGAAAAATATACACAGCAAATACCTCACCAGTAGAAAGGATAAATAAGCTCTCCTCAACTCATACACTGATAGTACACAGCAGGTGTGGAGTCCACACCTACAATCTGTAGGCCAAATCCAGCCCCCGCCTGTTTCCTCAGCACACAGCCCTGTTTGTTCACTGCATCATTACAATAGCAGAGTTGAGGCTCGGCGCCTGTGGCTCAACGGGCTGGGGTGCCAGCCATGTACACCTGAGCTGGTGGGTTCGAATCCAGCCAGGGCCGCCAAACAACAATGACGGCTGCAACCAAAAAATGGCCTGGCGTTGTGGCGGGCACCTGTGGTCCCAGCTACTTGGGAGGCGGAGGCAGGAGACTCGCTTGAGCCCAGGAATTGGAAGTTGCTGTGAGCTGTGATGCCACGGCACTCTATCCAGGGTGACAGCTTGAGGCTCTGTCTCAAAAAAAAAAAAAAAATAGCAGAGTTGAGTACTTACAACAGAGACCTTGTCAGCCCACAAGGCCTAAAATATTTACTGTCTGGCTTCTGCTAGACAGAAATGAAAATGAATTAATTACAGCACCATGAAATAAGAAGCATGCCTCCTAGAAAGATGGACTAAAATAATCAAGAGGCAGAAGAATATATAGTATAATTTCTTTTAGAACTAAAAACCAGGATATCATTAGAGATACAAATAGATAGCAAAATGATAAAAAAAAAAAAAAAAAAAAGGCAAAGGACAAAATAAAGTGAAACCCAGGATAGTGGTTGCCTCTGAGGTGGAGAAGTTGGAATGAAAATGAGGAAAAGCACAGGAGGAAGTAAGGGTAATTTGTTTCATACTGTGTGCAAAATATGTAATTGTCATGTCTCACATACATTTTTTTTTTTTTTTTTGAGACAGAGCCTCAAGCTGTCACCCTGGATAGAGTGCTGTGGAATCACAGCTCACAGCAACCTCCAATTCCTGGGCTCAAGCGACTCTCTTGCCTCTGCCTCCCAAGTAGCTGGGACTACAGGTGCCCGCCACAACGCCAGGCCATTTTTTTTTTTTTTTTTGGTTGCAGCCGTCATTGTTGTTTGGCGGGCCAGGCTGGATTTGAACCCGCCAGCTCAGGTGTACGTGGCTAGCGCTTTAGCCCGCTGAGCCACAGGCGCCGAGCCTCACATACATTTTTGACAAACAATAAGGGATGTTCTCAAAAATATGTCATTCCTTTCTTCCATCCCAGCAGAGTTTTAGCTGGGTACATGGTCTCCTAGCTCACCGCTGCAATTCCCAGACCGCTGTGGGGAGGCGAGGCCGTGTGGCTGGGTTCCACCAATGGGCTATGAATGAAAGAAGGCAGGGGCGCTACATCCAGCCTTGCCCTTCAGATGGTCTGGCACAGACTTTTCCTCCTGGCGGATGTCTGTGAGACAGAAAGAATTAAAGGTCCACAAATGTTTGGATGGCAGAGCTGCCAAGCAGTCCCAGATCAATCACCTTTAGAGTGTTACAGGAGAAATGAGACAGAACTAAATTGCTATCCTGCTTAAGCTTCGGGGTTATTTTTGGTTTTGTTTGTTTTGTTTTTGTTTTTGTTTGTGGAGGAAAGGGAGTCTCTTTGTTACAGAAGCTTAGCCTTATCCTGCCTAACAGAATACTGTAAATATTTTCCTGGATCCATTCAAAGTTTATTTTTTAAAGAAGTTTTTTTTTTTGACAGAGGGGATGGGGTAAGGAAGTGAATACAGCAAGTGCTGTCAACTCCGCTGGCAGGTTTTCTTTTTCTTTTTTTTTTTTAGAGACAGAGTCTCACTTTGTCACCCTCGGTAGAGTGCCGTGGTGTCACACAGCTCACAGCAACCTCCAGCTCTTGGGCTTAGGCGATTCTCTTGCCTCAGCCTCCCCAGTAGCTGAGACTACAGGCGCCCGCCACAATGCCTGGCTATTTTTTGCAGTTTGTCTGGGGCTGGGTTCGAACCTGCTACCGTCAGTATGTGGGGCCGGCACTCTACTCACTGAGCCACAGGCGCCACCCACCCTGGGAGGTTTTGTTGAAAAAGGGAGTGAGATAAAGTAGCAGTATCTGGATAGAGATGGAGGGTCAAAATATGGTGTGGGTTATACAATTAATTTTGTTTTCATAATGGGAGAGCAAAGGGCATGTGTGTGCGCTAATGAGAACGATACAGGAGTAAGGAAGAATGTGATGATGCTGGAGCCAGAGGAGGTTCTAGAAAGTCCTTGATAGACCGGGCAGGAATCCTGACTACAGGAGAGAACTGGATTTCATTAGGAGTGAAAATATCTCCGGTCTAATATGAAGAAGGCAGAAGACATAGACACACAAACTGGCAGATTTAGATTCAATAGTAGGAGAGTAAGAAATGTCCTACTTGACTTTCTGTTTTCTCAAGGAAATGTGAAGCAAGATCATTAGCCAAAGTGGGGAGAGAGGCTATGAGAGATTCAAAACTGCCTCCTGGGTCACAGCAGAAAATCATTTTTATAACAGGATGAAGAATATCTATCTCAAGGCAACCATCAACTTCGGACTTCATGGCATAGCTCATGTGCTTTCCCTGGAGATTGGGAGCAAGATGAGAATGGGCACTATTATTGTTCCCATTTTGCAGAGGAGGAAGGGGAGGCTTACAGAGGTTTAATTAACTTTCCCAGGGAGCTGACCAGATGGAGATGAGGTTTTACAGGGTCTATACGACCACTGGCCCAATGCTTGAAAACATTGAAAGGCTGCAGTGATCAATAGTTAACAATTCAGCACAGACAAGCTCATCTCCTTCTGCTTTATTAAATCAACACCTCGTCAACCAGAGGTCACTGTGGCTGAGTGGCAGAGGTTTATGCAAGAGGATCTTGTGAGCTGTCAGATGGCTGTGTGTGTTTGTGTGTGTGTGGTGTGGAGGGGGTGTGTAGAATGGAAAGTGATTTGGGAGGAATGCAAACATACATTGGAATACTCAGGTTGTATTTCAATTCTATTCTCAGAAGTAATAGGGAACTGCTTTTCCCCCCCCAAACACTGATATATTTTGGAAAAGAAAAAGAATTCTTAAAGGCAAGCCATATCTCATTCTTTTTCTTCATTCATAGGGCCAGAAAAGTGGTATTTCTGGCATGGGCTAGAGGCAGAATACTCTATAAATACAAAGCCATTAAATCCCATGCAGTGGGAACCTGATCAGGGCCTCCTTTTAATTTCCTGACATGAGCTGGCCACTAACCCAATTACCCAGAATCCCCAGAGGAGCCCTCCGCCTTCTCAACAAGCACAAAAAGAAAGTGGGGGTATATTGCATGGATGTCAGCCCAGCTTTCACTGAAATCAAATATCTTTTAGAAAACACTTGGGGAAAGGCAGGCAGGGGCTGATGGGGAGGAAACGGAGCTGGCCTGGGAGGCTGGTGGCTGGAGGGAGGTGAAGTGAGGTGAGGAGAAGGTGAAGTTTGCAGGGACAAATTGAAATCCTGGAGCTGTACTGTGGACTTGGGGAGCATCCTATGAAATGCAACCAATGGCCTTCCAGGGTTCTTCTGGATTAGGGGCTGAGTTAGTCCACACCCCAGGCATGCTGTGAAGCCTGCCTACCCAGACAGGGGACCAGCCCAAGAAAATGTCACCCTCTAAGATTCCCATCAGCAAATCCAGGAAGAAAATCAGGGCAGCTGGACATCAGTTTGCCTCACCAAACGCAAGGGGCAGCCTGCTGAAAAGTTGAGTGTAAATGAGACTGCGTTTGAATCAAATATTACAATATTTTAATGTTCAGCTGAGATCTCAACGCCATCCCACACTGGATTTTGCCAAGGAATTGTCTCCTCTGGTGATGGAGTGTGGGTATCAACATCCCTGCTCTACAGGTGCAAATGAGAAATAATATTACATAGCAAGAATGCTATGGTTCTTGGTTGGTCCCCAAACACGCGAGGAGTCTCCTAAGCTGAGCTCCCCGAGCAGTTGCAGCCTTAAGGGAGAGGGGGAGCCAGAGGAAGCCACAGGTCTTATTTCTTCTCTGGCAGTTGCTGGTCCCCCAAATCATGATTATTTTACTTAAGAAAGGAGAGCTGCTGAGCAGAAGAGGAAAAGCAGGGTTGATGTGTAGATGGTGGCCCCGACAGGACAGAAGCATTCAAATTTCCTTTACCAGCCTCTCCCTCCCATAAGACCCGAGACCCTGGACCCCCAGCACCCCTAAATGGCAGAAGCTACTGTGGGACCCTAAAGCAGGGGAGAAGCTCTGGGGAAGGGTGAGGTCTGTCTTTCAGAGTCAAGTCAGAGCCGGAGGAAGACAGAGGGGGGCAAGAAGCCCAGGCTGGTCCCCTGCGTGCAGAGCCAGGAGGGACACCCAAACAAAAGCAGGAACCACGGTGGCTGCCAAGAGCCCCCGCCTGGCAGAGACCCAGGCTCCTCCTAAGGGGCGGTCCCTACGGAACCTCAGATTTCAGGATCTCGCCAGGGCTCTGTGGGGACAGAAACTAAATGGGGCTCTCTGCTTTGTCCACACTTGGGAGCCTTTGTGTCTTCTCTCCCCTTCTGGGTTTAGCCCTGCCAGCATTTCGGGAAGAGAGGGAGGGAGCGTTCCAGTGAGGGTGGCTTCCTCCTTCAGTCCCCTAACGGGCCTCTGTGGCCTCCTCCGCATGTCTGCCCAGATCCTGCCAGCAGCCTGGGGCGCTCCAGTTGGCCCCTTAGGTACAGGCCATCAACCACAGGGAACTTTACAGGAGGGGTGTGTGTCAACACAGGGCTCACCCTGCACGTGAGCCCTGCAGGGCCTCTCCCCACTTGAGGCCGCATCCTCCCAGCAACCCAAACTGTCATCTGGGGACATACAGTGGTCATCTCACTTCTCAGGCTGGCAATCAGAGCCACTGTAGCAGATAACTGAGCGCTTGGCCAGCCCCTGCCCTGTCATCAGTGCGTCCCCCTCACCACCTCCCCCTGCTTGGAGGGTCCTTCTGTCCCCAGCACTGGCTGACCTCTGAAGAGGCTCTGCTCAGCATTGCAAGATGGTCCAGGGAGCCATGGTCCCCTCTACTCCCCCCATCCTTGACTTAAGCCACGTGAGTGACATAGCATGCCTTGTGGGTGAGGAGCAAGGAGGCTGCGGCTCTGCGTTCCCTCAGTCCAGCGTGTGACTGAGGCTGGAAGCCTCTCTCACCCCAACCCCTGCAGGGCTCAATTCTGTCACCCTTAAACAATGAGAAGCTTCCTGCTGCTCTCAGTTCCTCGGATGCTATACAGTAAGCAAAGGGAGGCTGCATATCCCGCCCAGGAAAGCCCCTGGACAGCTGGCCCTCCTCTGACCCGGTGTCCTCACACCCAGCTTCCCGGAAGAGCGCGCCCGCTCTCTCTCCAAGGCTGGAAACCCTCAGGTTCCTACAACCGGGAGACCAGAACTGAAGCATGCTTCCACGGGCCTTTATGCCTCAGTTTCCCCCTCTGTGGATACCAGGAGGCTCTGAAGAAGCTGGAAGAGCCTGGTATAGGGATAAGAGCAAAACTGTGTGGTGAAAATGAACCAAAATCAAAGTCTGTGGACAGTCTTTCAGCAGGTCCAGCACAGCCCACTTTTAGTCTGAAAAGAGGGCTCCTTCTTTAGGTGAGACCTCAACAAGGCAGCTGACCTATGTCCAACAGCGGAGGGGCCCTCTCCATGGTGAAGTGGCTAAATGAAGCAATGAATGAGAGTGCATTTTGAAGGCAAAGAGCTGTGGGGACACAAACAGTCCCTAGT
This sequence comes from Arctocebus calabarensis, assembly GCA_963573935.1. Taxonomy (NCBI): domain Eukaryota; kingdom Metazoa; phylum Chordata; class Mammalia; order Primates; family Lorisidae; genus Arctocebus; species Arctocebus calabarensis. Next base: position 12,520 of record CAUYON010090840.1, read on the forward strand.
GCCTGCTTAGAGAGCTTCTTTTTATGGAGACAGATGCTGGGCTGGGCTGAAGCAAATGGGGGTCCTGGGACGGAGAATGGAAGTGGGGGCTCCAATTTCCACCACACATGAAGGTCCAAGTTGTACTGACAAAGCATCTCAGATTCCCCAGAAGGCACTGGGAGAGGGGTTGGGCTCCGATGCCACTCCCCAGACTCCCCGGACTCCCCACTCCTGGTGAGGGTCTGCATTCCAGACCTACCATGCCAGTTTCCTGGGGACCCACCCAATTACCCTTCACACCTCTTTTCCTGCCTCCACCAGCTTCTAGAAGAATCCCAGACCCAGAAGTTTAAAAGCTGATTTGTAAGAATTTCCACTGGCTCCCCCTGGACGCTGGAGAAGGGAGGAAACACATACACGCACATACACCCCATCCTCCAAATGGTATTAAACAAGGTTCCTCAAACTGGGCAGACGAGGAAGGAGGAGACCGGGGCAGCTGTCCCTAGGTCATTTTAAGTTTTCTAGTCACCACATTAGAGACGGTAAAAAGAAACATGTGACGCTAATTTCACACTGTTTTCCTTATCCTAACATAACCAGAATATTATCATTTCTACATACAGTCAAGTTATAAAAAGGGTCACTGCCAGACTTTATGCTGCTTCTCAGGGTCCTGTTAAGCCCTCTAAGCCTGGCATGCATTTCTCACTCAGCACACAGCTCGGCTGGATATGGCCAGGAGCCACGTGTTGCTTGTGACTGCCATGCGGGACTGTGTGGCCCTGCAGACAGAGGCCACAGGGGGAAAGTGGGAGGCGAGGATGAGAAGAGGGTGCAGAGAAGGAAAAAGCATGTTCAAGGCGAGAGCCATGTCCTGTCCGCCACTGGAAAACAAAGGCCATTTTTCCCAGGTGAGGGGAGTGAATGTTGTTTGCCATCCTGGGCTGTAATGTCTCTGCCCTTTTCATCCTCATAGCCTCAGGGCTTCTGGAGTCTGCCCCTCCCAGGGTGGAGAGAGGGCCTGTACCCAAAGGAAGACCTTCCCAGAGTGCCCCAACTGTCTAGGGTCAGGTGGGGCCAGAAGGCCCAAAGGATCCCTGCTGGAGAACTTCAGACTCCAGCCTCCCTAAAGGAGAATTGCAGCAGGAGTCCTGTGGCAGGGAGAGAGCCAGTCCCCCAAGCCAGGCTTACCCTGCCACACAGCCTACCCCACGTGGGTCACCCTGGGGGAGGCCCCCAGCGGCCTGAAACTCCCCAGCCGGCAGAGCCTCCTACCTTCCTTCAGCATCCCCACTTTGAGGCATTTCATGAAGCGACAGGCCTGGCAGGACTTGCGTCTCCGCTTGGTGATCTCGCACTCGTTGGTGGCCGGGCAGCTGTACTCGATGTTCCCTGCAACCAGACACAGAGAGGGTTGCAAGGCGCCACTCTCACGGCCCAGGAAAGGCCAGATGGGGTTCATTACCCCGACCTCCAGCTCCCTGCACTCGAGGGGTCCACAGGGCAGGGTTCTCAAAGCAGGTGCTCTGCAGAGCTCCTCAGAATGCTTTGAACTCTCTTCCCCATGGAAGTCGGGGGGGGGGGGGCAGGCAGCCACCTGGAGAAACACTCTCCAGAGAACCGTGCCCCCCAGTTGTGAAGCTGCCACTGGGCCAGAACACCATAAGTCACTGAGCTAGCCCTGCTGGATCTCTGTCAGCCTGGGCCCCTGACATAAGGAAAAATCCTCTTGAAAACTCTGAGCCCACAGGGATGAGGCCTGAACTCTACGTCCCACTGGGAGGCCCAGGCAGCCCAGCTAACCTGGAGCAAATCACTTTCCTCTCTCCAAGCTGAAATGTCCTCATCTGCAAATCAGCATGACATCTGTAAAATGAAGGATTAAGCAAGACGATGTGTGGAAAACTGCTTTAAAATTTGTAAAGCTCTGTTCCACGTGAGCTGATCATTTTATAAACACAGTTTGTAGAGCAGAGGGGAACTGTGACTGGTTTCCCAGGTCACTCCTTAGTTGGGTTATAAGAACGGCCACCGTGAACCTGACCCACGCTCTTGGAAGCTGTTGGCCCCACAGCGGCAGGTGAGAAGAATGAGGGGAGTGACTAAGCCACTCAGTCCTTCTTCCTAACAGCAATTCCATGAAGTAGGTACTAATATTATCCTTATTTTACAGATGAGAAATCTGAGTTTTACAAGCATTTCCATGCAGGGGAAAAATACAGGTCTTCTATAGGTTGAGCTGAACTTCCAACACTCTGGGAAGGCCACCGTCTCTTTTCCCGGCCTTTTTCTTTCTGGGAGGTTTGACGGTGTGGTCGGGAGAGGCTGTGGCTGCCTTTCTAGTCTAGGGATCCACCCTGTGTTCTCTGACCTGTCCACACGTAACAAATACGCATCAAGCAGCTATAATGCGCCTGGTGGTGCAAGGAAAAGCAGTTGGGGGAGGCTGGGCATGATGGCTCACGCCTGTAATCCCTAGCACTTGGGAGGCTGAGGCAGGTGCACGGCCTGAGCTCACAGGTTTGAGACCAGCCTGAGCCAGAGCAAGAGTCTGTCTCAAAAAAAAAAAAAGTAACTAGGCATTGTGGCAGTCACTATAGTCCCAGCTACGTGGCAGGCTGGGGCAAGAGAATTGCAGAGTTTGAGGTTGCTGTGAGCTATAACACCAGGGCACTCTACAAAGGGTGACAAAGTGAGACACTCTCAAAAAAAAAAAGAAAGAAAGAAAAAGCAGTTGGGGGTGGAGGGCAGGTGGAAGAGGGGCAGAATGTTTTCAAAAGCTACAAATGACAAACAGCATACCACAGGGCTCTTTCGTCATTGTGTCTCTTCCATTCCTGTCCCAAAGTCAGTGAGGTCTGCCTGCACCCCTGGTTTTCAGGGAACAGAATCTCTGACTAGAACAAATTTCTCGTCCCCACCAGGCACCCACCTCCTGAGGGTGCAAGGACAAGTTCAAGGCCTGCCTGCCCTCGGAATCCTGCACTCCATCCGCACCCCAGCCACGCTGCAGCCCTAACAGCAGAGACCACTGTGCTCCTCCTGTGAGCACCGTCTAGCTCAGCTTCCTAGGTCCTCACAACCCCCCTTGAAGGTAGGCGCATCAGTGCCCCATGTCACAGACCAAGAGAAGCAAGTTAGCCAATGTCACACAGAGCCACCTTGGAGTCTCACCAGGAGCCTGGAGAAATTGGAAGTGCTACCTCCCAAGGAAGGGCCCTGTCAGCAACCCAGCAGCAGAGGTAGTCTGGTGGCCAGCAGGGGTGGACAGCATCCTTAGGCTTGCCTGTGCCGCACAGCCTCCCCACGTGGCAAACGGAAGCCACTGGATTTGCTGGGAACAAACGTGAGCCATGTCGGACACTGAGAGAGTGCTTCCAAGTAGGGGACTATTCAGGGTGCCTAACTGTGCTGAGAGCCTCTGACAGCCCAGTGAGTACTCTTACCCCACCGGCACCAGTGAGCCCCTTAGAGACCCACAAGTGAGGGGAGGTTTTTCTCTCTCTCTCAGGTCCAGGGTGCCACCTTCCTCCCCACCTCTACTTCTTTCAGGAAGGAGCCTAGAGGCTGGGAGGTGACGGGAAGGGGAAGAGGTGAAGATTCTGCCCCTCCTCGCTTTGATCCGACTCTATTTCTTAGAGCACTCTGGCTTGCATGGGAACTATAGGAAGTCCCCTAAAGCTGCCATGCATAGAGAAGAGGGGAAATTGTGGCTAAAAATACCTTTACTTACAAAATATTCATTACAAAATAATTTTTATGAAATACTCTCTAGTGGCCAGGTGCTGTGGCTCATGCCTATAATTCTAGCACTTTGGGAACCCAAGGTGGCTGGATTGCTTGAGCTCAGGAGTTTAAGACCAGCCTGAAGCAAGAGTGAGACTCTGTCTCTACTAAAAACAAACAAACAAATAAAAACAAACAGCTGGGCATTGTGGCAGGTACCTATAGTCTCAGCTACTTAGGAGTCTGAGGCAAGAGGATCACTTGAGCTCAAGAGTTTTAGGTTGCTGTGAGCTATGATGCCCCAGCACTGTACCCAGGGTGACAAAGTAAGACTGTCTCAAAACACCCCCCCAAAATATTCTCTATGTGTTGGCCACCTCTTTGTAAACTTGTGTAATAAATATCTCGTAAGTAAAGGTACATTTAGCCACAATTTTCCCTTTTCTCTATGTATGCTGACTTTAGGAGCCACTTTTGGGACTCCCTGTCCTTTCACTATTCATATTAGCATGATAAACATAAGAAGATAAACAGAAAAGAGGAAAATACATGTATAAACTAATGCATCCAAATCTCTGTCTTGGCTTACTTAGAAGGCTCAGTAGAATTTGACCCCTGCCCCCCTCTCTCTAGCCTCAGTGTCCCGATTTCCTCCGCTGCCCAGTCACTCTGCACAATTATCTGTTCCTGGAACTCCTCGATCTCTCAGGCTGCCAGGCCTGTGCTCCTGCTGTTTAGGGCAAGCCCAGAATGCTCCCACCAGCCCAGGCCTGCCGCCCCAGGTCCCCCATGGAGGCGCTCCTTCTCTGTGCTGAGAACCCGCTCTATCTCTGTCCCCACTGCCTGCGAGGTCCCTGTCTGCCTCCCCGACCCTGACCGGGCTCTTCCTTGCAGTCCAAGTGCCTGGGACCCAGTAGGCACTCAACCTGTCCTGAGGGTGAACAGCGGCCAGTGTCTGTTAGGAAGTAAGTACTGTTCTGCTTTACATATGTTGATGTTTTAATCTTCCCAGCAACCTAGGAGGTAAATCTTTTTTTCTCTATTTTATAGATGAGAAAGGTGAGCAGAATCCAGGGTGGGGAGGGCGAGGACCGGAACCTAGGTGGCTAGCTCCGGTCTGCCCTGCACTGCTGAGCAGGGACCAGGCTCTCCGTTCACTCTGCCGTGCTCCGTGCTCTCAGCTGCCCAGCCAGGTCCTCCCTCCAGGAGGGAGGACAGACCACAGGCTGTTGCCCAACTGCCCACAAGAGGTCAAGGAGTATCTGTGGATTTTGAACTGGTGCTGTCCCTGGACAACAGGATTGCGTGCTCACAGCAAGTCCCCAGCAAGGTTCTCCACCTTTTGGATGAGTGTGTGTATGAGTGAGCTAGGAGAGAGAGAGAGAAAGAGAAAGAGAGAGGGAAAGAGTTCTATTTATTTATTTATTTTTGTTCCTTTCAATTTGTTTTATGGCTCCAGCGGCTGGCTGCCAGCAAAGCCAGCCTGGCTGGCCTTACTTCGTAATTTTTATAAGTGCCTCCTTGAGAAAGTGATGAGATTAATTCATCAGAATTCCTGTGGTCTCTTGAAGAGAGTCTAGGAGAGCTCAGCAAGGGAGAGGACATTGGTGGCACACATGGGCCTCCCCCCCAACTGAGGTGTAGCAGGTTTGGGGGTTGAGTTCTCACCGGACAGGGACATAGCCAGTGGCTAGCATAAATTCAGGGTTCTAACCCGAGAGTCTGTCCAGTATAGACATCTGCAGCCTCCACTTCAAGCATGTCACCTATCTTCCCTGAGCCCCAGTTTCCTTATCTATAAAATGGGTACAGTTTCCATCTCATAAAGTTAGGCAGCTTCAGGGACAAAATGCATATAAGACAACTTAGTGAGGTGTATGCGCTTGCTATTCCTGCTTCGTATTCAGACAGATTCGCCAGAGAAGAAACAGCCAGAGGACTCCAGGATAAGTCTGTTCTAGGCGTCAGACCTGGGGCTAGCCACCCCTTCTAACATATAGGGACATTTGCGATCTGCCTCCCATAGCTAGACCCAGAGCCATGCTTCTTTGGGTTTGGGAAGGAGGCAGGCAAGTCCAAAACCTGACCTGGATTTCTATGTGACCCTAGATGGAGGGGTAATCACCAGCACCAACACTCTGTGCTCCTCAGCTGCTCTAGGAAGAGGGAACCCCAGGCCGCCCCCATCAGCTGTCAAGGAGCAGCAGGCAGTGCCCTTGGGCTAGGGGTTGCTAAGCTGGGACAAACAGCTCTTGGGGACATGCGGGCTCAGAGGTTGCTGACTAATGGCAGGGCACAAGTGGCCACTAATCTACATGGCTGGTGTGAAAGCACCAGGCTGGCAACCACTCAGTTCCACTCAAGGAAGACAGAGACCCGTCCTTTCATCTCTGTGCTGCCCATTGTCCCCGCCTTTCCACCAGTTCCTCCTCCTCACCCGCTGGATAGATGATCTCACTCCTGCCACTGGCTGCCGCTGTGATGCAGTTGGCAGTGACTCACAGCCAGACCCACAAGTTGTGCTTCATGCCCTTGTACCAATCACCTGCTGGATATGTCTGCAGGAAGATCTTTAGAGTTCCTTACTTTTTCTCAAACTGAGCCCATCCTCTCCCACTCTGTTCTCCATTTCCTGCCTCATCACAGGGATGACTAACTCCCTGCCACCTAAGTCTGAAATTGAGGGGCCTCCCGGCTTCTTCCCTCTCTGCTGCTAAGATCCTTTTCATCTACTTCCTTCCTTGCTATCTCCTCCCACAGTCCTGGTTCTCACACTCATCACCCCTTGGCCCCAGCTGCCCTGTCTCCACCTGCCTCCACATGCCCCCTGAAGAGGTTCATCACTTCCCCAGGTAAATTCCCTCCGTGGATCTCTGATTTATCAGGGCACGTTGAGCACACCTGTCTACGTGTCTCCCCCAAAGCCCACTGATTGGCAGCACAAGAGAACAGGGGAGGCAGAAGCCTAAGTAGCTAGAGCAGGGGTCCCAAAAAGAAATAAGCAGTCTGGGCTGCAAGAACCTCACGGAGCAGCAGCACCAGAAGCTCGAAGACAAAGTAGCAATGGTGTCCACCTTCTGCGGGAAATGACTTTCAGCCAGCATCTGTACCCAGTCAAAATCTAAGGTGAGGGCTGAAGGAGGGAATAAAGACATTTCCACATACAGAACGTCAACAGTTTTACCTCTCTTGCACCTTTCAAGCAAGCCCACGGAATATGTGCCTCCCCAGTAAAGAGTGAATCAGAAAAGAGGAAGAGGCAGGATCCAGAAAAACAGAGAATCCAACCAAGGAGAAAAGTCAAGAATCTATGTAGAGGAACTAGGCAACAGGCAACTATAGTTAACCAAAAATTATGATATAACAATATCGAGATAGTTGGAAGACTGTGTGTGTTGCGATAAGTTACGTCATTGGAGCTAACTTCCATATCACAAAGTCAAGAAATAACATCAAAATTGCTAACTCAGAAATATAGCTGTCAGGCCATAATATTAATAACTAGGAAGATAAATGCTAGAAAACTTTTTTTTGAATGATTAACTCTGGATTGGGTGAAGAGAGACTCAGTAGGGCCAGTACTGTTACCTCTCATTATGAAATGTTTGTTTCTATTATACTTTTTTTTTTTTGAGACAGAGCCTCAAGCTATCATCCTGGATAGAGTGCTGTGACATCACAGCTCACAGCAACCTTCAATTCCTGTGGCTCAAGTGATTCTCCTGCCTCTGCCTCCCAAGTAGCTGAGACTACAGGCACTCGCCACAACGCCCGGCCATTTTTTAGTTGCAGCCACCATTATTGTTTGGCGGGCCCAGGCTGGATTCGAACCCTCCAGCTCAGGTGTATGTGGCTGGCGCCTTAGCCCATTGAGCCACAGTCACCAAGCCTCTATTATACTTTTTAAACTATATGCACATATTGTTTTGATAAGACTTTGAAATTATTATATTATTTTTTTTAGACAGAGCCTCAAGCTGTCACCCTGGATAGAGTGCTGTGGCATCACAGCTCACAGCAACCTCCAATTCCTGGGCTCAAGTGAGTCTCCTGCCTCTGCCTCCCAAGTAGCTGGGATTACAGGCGCCCGCCATAATGCCCGGCCATTTTTTGGTTGCAGCCATCACTGTTGTTTGGCGGGCCCGGGCTGGATTTGAACCCGCCAGCTCAGGTGTACGTGGCTGGCGCCTTAGCCTGTTGAGCCACAGGTGCCGAGCCCTGAAATTATTTTTTTAATAATTATAAGCATGTATTAGCCTAATGATAGATCATCCAAATACACAAAGCAAAAATTATATAACTGAACAGAGAAACACTCAATACTCTCAATGATTGTTGAGAGTTCAATGTCTCACTTTCAATAATGGATAGATAATATAAGTGAGAAAATGAAAGACTTAAATAATACAATATGTCCCAGGGCACTGAGAAGAATGTGTTTGCTGTTGTTGTTTGAGAGAGTGGTCTGTATATATCTGTCAGATCTAGTTGGTTTACTGTATTATTTAAAAATTAGAAATTAATTCCAAATGTAAATTAAAAAAAATTTTCCAACTGCTCTCCTAACTGTGCAGAGAAATCTAAACTCCAGGGCAAAGCCTACCTACCAGGCCCTTTAATTTAAGATCTGACCCTAATCGCCCTCCCCATTCAGCCCCCCAGCTTGCAGCCTCCAGCAAATCTGAGCTACCAGTAAGTAGTTCGTAGATTCCACAGAGACAGGAGGCCTCTCACAACTCCCTCCATATGAAGCGCCTCAGTTCCTTCTCCTGGTGAGCTCTGGCCTTCTCAGTGACATCTTCCCATCTGTCCCGTGTAGACTGCACCCTCCTTCCCACCACTGATCCTCCACATTTGAAGCAAATAGCTTAGTGTTTCCAAACCAGGATTTTCCATGCAGTTTTCTCTTCTGAACTATGTGCTTACTGGGGATGGAGATGGTAACCGTCTTCCACTTTTGTACCTCAAGTACAAATCCGGCACTTGATTAATATCTAATGAATGGAGAATGAATGTAAATGAACTGAAAACAAGAACCCCTACCCAGAGAATCCTAGAATTCCACAACCATGACCTCCCAGTTGGCAAATCCAATTGTCTCCTCTTGGTCCTTGTAGCAACCTGCAGACACTCACCACCACCCTCTTAAAATGAGCTAATTTGCTAGATTTCATGTCCCTTCTCTCTGCAGGGACTCTTGAAACTTCTTTGACCACTTCCACATGTATTTCATCAACTCAAAGATGCACCATTATTTTAGGTACCATCAAGAAAGAAAAAAAGAATCTGCCAATTAAACTATGGCTGGTGCTTCCTTGCCACTGGCACTTTCATTTCTTATTAAAAGCTCTTTCAGATTTGTTTATGGACCTGATTCCCATAGCATTCTGATGCATATATGAAAGAGAAAACACAAGAAATATGAATTGAGTAAGCTATGGCCAAAACGTCTCACAGTCTGACTCTTCTGAGTCATTTTTTTATCAAAGTCATCATAGATTTGTCCTCTCTGCGAACAAGGGAGTTGACAATGCTGCTCTTAAGAAAGTGTTCATTGCTGTCTTAGGTCACTGGCCCCTATTTGTTTTGACGTGCACGTGAAGGCCATGACAACAACCATCTGCTCATTACCTGGCCGACAGTAACTGTGACATGCGGCCTAATTCGGAGATGTTAATACATTGGGAAAATGTGCATGTTAGAACTGATGAAATATGGTATTTTCAGTCTCCTTTCGCGGCCCCTTCTATACCCCTTCTGTGCACCAGGATCCCTCCTCCCCACCCCTCCCTCTAGTTCTGAAGAGCTTTCTCCAAATCACCTGTTCTCAAATTTGAGCTTTCATCAAGCTCACCTGAAAAGCTAGTTAAATCATATTGCTGGGCCCCACCCCGCAGAGTCTCAGACTCAGTATATCTAGGGTATCTGGGGTGGGACCCAAAACGTGCATTTCTAACAAGCTCACAAGGTGCAGCCTTTGCTACCGGCCTGGGGGCCATACTTGGAGAATGACACAGCCCTAAAAGATTTCATTAGGTTCAAAACCCCACTCGAGATTCCATTCCTGGGTTCTGGGCTGCAATTCACAGCTCTCCATGGTCTCTGTGCACTGATCAAGCTCAGTGTCCATAACCTTATCCATTATCTCATACGCCTTCCTACACTCTCCAAACTCACCTCCAGCAAAATTCTTCTTTCTGGGCTTTCCCCTCCCCTCATGCCTGTACCACCTCCTTAGCAGCCTAAATTAGAAATCTACAAGTCCTCCTCCCCTCAGTGTCCACTACACTTTTTTGCTTGATTTCAAAGTATGAACTGCTCGGCTACAATTTACTATATGCCTATAATCCTAGCACTCTGGGAGGTGGAGGTGGGAGGATCACTTGAGCTCAGGCCTTTGAGACCAGCCTGAGCAAAATTGTTTCTATTTTTTCTACTAAAAATAGAAAAAGTAGCAAGGCATGGTGGTGGGCACCTGTAGTCTCCAGCTACTGAGGAGTTTGAGGTTGCTGTGAGCTAAGCTGAGGTCATGTGCTGTAGCCTGGGCAACATAGTTAGACTGTGTCAAAGTAAATAAATAAATAAAAATAAATTAAGGGGCTACAAATGTTTTTGTTACATGGATATCATGTATAAAGCTCAAGTCAAGGCTTCTGCTGTGCCCATCACCTAACAGCGTTCATTGTACCCAAGAGGCACTATACTTTTAATACAGAATCCACTTCTGAAAGCTCAAGTGTAACCTCCCCTGCTGCCATGGTCTTGGTTCACATGCCCCTGACTGGACCGTTACGATCTCTTCCTGACTGGTCTGCCTGCCCCTGGATTCTTCTGCTTCCAGACTATCATTCTTATCGCTGCCAGGATTATCTTGCTAAAAGGAAACCGGAGTAATTCCCTGCTCAAAAACCTTCAATGGCTCCCTCCTGCCAGGCATAAATAACAAAACAATTAGTACTTATCTTGTGTTTAGCATATGCCAGGCACTGCAGGACACACTCCACAGTGTGTCTCCTTCAACTTCTTCAATAACACTCCAATTAGCCCCATTTTACTGAAAAGGAAATTAAGGCTCAGAAAAACTGTTCCCTGCCCCAGGTGATGCAACTAAGAAATTGTCAAGGGGGGATTCTGAGCCAGGTTAAATAGCCCTCGATTCTTAAATCTCACTCCACACTTGCTGTCCTTTACCCCGAAATCCACCACGGAGCTCCTGCTCCCTGAGCAGAGCAGCCTTGTCTCCCACGGGCGCTTGTTCTCATGACCTCCGTACTTTGCACTCCTGCTGAAAGGATCCCCTGCTCTGGGAAGCCCTCCCTGCCCTCCAGAAAGTGTGAACGTCCTCTGGACTGTGTCACCTCAGTCCCACACTGACCACATTCTGACTTCATCCTGCCCGTGCCTCCGACAACAGGATTTGCTCCTCCTCTCACTCCCCCACTACCCTCAGAGAGCTAATGTTTCGTGGGGTTAACTGGCTCTTCTTATATAAATGAGGAAACTGAGGCCAGAGGACGTAAGTCCCTGCCCAAGGTCAGCCGGCTGGCGAGTGACTGGGCTGGGGCCAGCACCTGGCTCTTGACTCCTATCCACTCCTGGGCTTTGTCTCTGCACCACTGTCTCGTGTTTCCAGGGATCTGCCAGCTGCATTCTCTGGGACAAAAGGCCTGGAGAGGGTCCAAGGTGGAATAACCCATCAATCTTCCCCCTGCCGCTCTCCTCGGGGAGTTCCCTTCCGCGCCTGCATCTGGGCCCCAGGTGAGCTGGGGAAGCACTGTGTCAGGCCTCCTTCTCTTCTAAGTCACAGACCCGGGAGTTGCTGGAAGGATCTCCCAGTGACCTGCATGAAGTCAGCCACTTGCCCTGGGAATGCAGAGAGGGGTGGAGACTGGCTTTACTCTCCTCCACACAGCCCTGCACAGCCATGTATCACGTGTCAGGCGTTAGTGTCCACTCCACCTAGAAAAACCATCCAAGTGGGGGGCCAAGACTTTGTCCACCCTTTCCAGCCCCATCTCCTTCCACTTGCCTCCACTGACTCACACTAACATGTCAGCGCTCCATCTGCCCAGAGACACACTCACCATGTCCTCTGCCTGGAATGCTGGGCCCAGAATCCTTTCATGGGCTCCGACTTCCTTTGAAGGTCACCCTATTAGCATGGCCTTCCGTGATCCTCTGTCTGAATTAGATCCCCTTTCTCAGTTAGTCTCTGGAGTCATCATTGTTTTTCTCCTGCACAGCCCCTGTCTCCGCCTGTGCTTCTTTGCTTATCATTTATTGTCTGCTTTCCCCTAGAATGCAAGCCCAGTGGGATGGGGCCACCTCTGTACCCCCAGCTTCCAGCACAACGGTTGGTGCTCAATAAATATTCACCAAATAACCCAACATCTACTTCATGAGCTCAGGTATAAGGCCAATATTGTCCTTTAGGAAAGAGGAAGTTGCTTACAATTTGAGTTTTTATAAGGTCTCGGATTAGAGATGCTATTAAGTCAATCACTTTACAGGGAACCACAAACTGCCATTTGCGAGGACACACAATGCCCTAAGAAGATCTCAGTTGGTGCTGGTCGCCAGAGTGAATCAACAGCAAAGGACTAAAGAAATGCAACACAGCCAGGCACAGTGGCTCACACCTGTAATCCTAGCACTCTAGGAGGCCGGGGCAAGTGGATTGCTTGAGGTCAGGCGTTCAAGACCAGCCTGACCAAGAGTGACACCCCCGTCTCTACCAACGATGGAAAAATTAGCGAGGTGTTGTAGCGCATGCCTGTAGTCCCAGTTACTCAGGAGGCTGAAGCCAAAAGATTCTTGAGTGCAAGAGTTTGAGATTGCTGTGAGCTATGACCCACAGCACTCTACCCACGGCGACAGAGTGAAACTCTGTCTCAAAAAAAAAAAAAAGAGAAAGAAATGTAACACAAATTTACTTATTCCCAGGAATATAATCTCGCACTGACAAATGCTGAGTGTCAAAACCAGTTTAGTTCCTGTTGATTGTGGAAATCACGACTATAAATCCACACAAATGTAAAGAACTCTCCTAACAAGAGAGGTCTACAAGCTTAAAATAAAATTTCGGGAGATAGCAGCACATACACGCTCATAAAATCTCAAGTAATGAAGATGAACGTGAAGACAGTGCACTCTGCCACACTGTGTCAAATGACTCAAAGAGGGGCTATAGGAGCAGCGCCCATGGCTCAGTGTGTAGGGCACCAGCCCCATATACTGAGAGTGGCAGGTTCAAACCCAGTCCCGGCCAAACTGCAACAAAAAGTAGCTGGGTGTTGTGGTGGGCCTGTAGTCCCAGCTACTCAGGGGGCTGAGGCAAGAGAATCACCTAATCCCAAGAGCTGGAGGTTGCTGTGAGCTGTGATGCTACAGCACTCTACAGAGGGCGACAGAGTGAGACTTTGTCTCTAAAAAAAATAAAAATAAAAATAGGCTGGGGCCTGTAGCTCAAGCTGCTAGGGTGCTAGCCACATATAGTGGAGTTGGCGGATTTGAATCCAGCCGGGACCTGCCAAACAACAATGACAACTGCAACCACAAAATAGTCGGACATTGTGGCGGACGCCTGTAGTCCCAGCTACTCAGGAGGCTGAGGCAACAGAATCACTTAAGTCCAAGAGTTGGAGGTTGCTGTGAGCTGTGACACCATGGCACTCTACCCAGGGTGACAGCTTAAGACTCTTGTCTAAGAAAAAAAAAATTAATTTAATTAAAATGTGGGGAGCTCTAGAGAGGGAAGGCAAAGGCATTTGTATCACAGATTCATAGGAAAAATTTGATAAGGCTTGCTTCACAAAATGTGAAGTAGAAAAAAAATTTTTAATCATATGTTGTCTTCTAAAATATGATCAAAAATGTGCAAGTGTAACTAAATTAATGTATTATTATAAGCAGGCATCTAACTATTTCATCTAGATCCCTAAAACTTTACATTTGCAAACTGGCCAAACTACCTTGGTTTGTCTTTCATTGAGAAAATGTGGGGGGGTATCCCTTTGGGGGGGGTGTCACCCTGTTTTCAGACACATTGAGAAGTTTCTACATGCCAGGTAGTGTGAGAGGACACAGGGTTAGGGGAAATCTGGGCAAATGTAACCCTGTGCTATAGGAGCTTATAATCTTTTGGGGAATCAGACAAGTCACGGCAACAGCAGTGTGACAGGTGGGGTCAAGGCAGAGGCCCTACCCATACCAAATGAGAGAAGGCCTGATGGGGAAATGCCAGCTGACTGGAGAACAAACGACCACACTCAGGACTGGAGGATGAGGGAAGAGAGAACAGAAAGAGAGAGAGTACAAAGTCTAGAAATTGAAAGCAGGTGATAAATTCTGGGAACTAGAAAATAGAGCAGTCAGGCTGACCTGAAGCACGCAAGGGAGGGTGGGCCATCCCAGGGGCATTCCCGGAGCCTCGATTCTACCCACAGGCAAGGTAGGAGAGAGGCATGGGCAGAAGTGGATTCAGACAGGCCTCTCTGCAGACTGGGAAGGAATGAGTCTGGCAGCTGGGAGACCAGGCGGTGCAGTCAGTGGTGGTCCATGCTGAAGCAGGGGACAGGAGACGAGCTGTGGGTCAAGGGACATGAAGGAGAGAGAACAGGGCTGGCCTCTGGGCTCCCCTAGGGCTGTTGGTTTGGGGTGGGATGTGGACGCTGGGGCTGGAAGCAGAGGTAAGGGTGAGACCCGGGCCCCTGGCTTGAACTTGAAGGGTGAGGCAGGCGCTGAATTGGGAACACAAGGAGAAAACGTGTGACGGAGAGACCCAGTGTCTATTTAGAACATGGTGTGTCTGGGGCATGTAAGTGGAAATGGTCATTAGGAGAGAAAGGTCTGGAGCTAAGGTAGCAGGCTGTGGGCAAGAGCTATGGAACTAGGATTCATCTCAATTTCAGGGACCACTGAAGCTTTGGGCAGGAAAGCAAGAAGCTGAGCATAGAAGGTGGGTAAGAACTGAGCGGAGGAAGAGGATCCAGGAAGCTGGAGGTTGAAGGGGCATGGTTTTTTGAGATTGGTGATACTAGGCGTGTGTGTGTTGATAGAAGGAAAGGAGGGAGGTAAGGAAGGAGAGAGGGAGGGAGGGAAGGAGGGAGGGAGGGAGGAAGGAAGGAAAGAAGGAAGGAAGGAAGGAAGGAAGGAAGGAAGGAAGGAAGGAAGGAAGGAAGGAAGGAAGGAAAGAAGGGGACTGCAGGGTTTGGGAAGGGGAAACAAATTGCTGAGCCTGGGGCAGGAGACATCTCTCCCAGCAGCAAGTGGGCAGCAAGAAGCAACTGTGAGCTTGGAACAGAAGCAACTCCAGAGACCGGGTAGGTTCACCGGCAACCAGCTCAGGGAATTCCCATCCTAGGGCTTCTAATTTCTCAATAACCCAGGGGGCAGAGTCGCTGCTGAGGGAGAGAGACAGGGAGATAAGGTAAAAGGTTTGGGAATATGGTAAAAGGTAAAACCCCAGATTGCTCCCCAAAAGGCCACCTCATTACTCTGGTACCCATTACAAAGGCTGTCGTTACTATGAAGTTAGTATTGCAGCCCAGAATCTGGCACTCACCCCTGAGCCTCAGAGCCTGACTTTGCCAGCCACAGAAAGGGGCTATACCTCTTAGGGGCAGGTTCCTGTTGCTGAAATTCAGGAGCTGGATGCCTAAGCCCAGGGATGCTGTGCAAAGAAGGCACCTACACAGCAGTCTGCCTACCCAACAAGCGCACTCCTTGCAGAAGACCTCTGGGGGAACTTGATCCTAATCAGAAAGATATTAATCAGGTAAACAAATGTTTAACCAACACTAGGCTGTCCCTAGGCTAAGACTCCCTTTTCCTAGGAGGGGTGCCTCTGCCTAAGGGTGCTTTTTCTGTGGCTCAGGGGCTGGCCAATTTTTGTTGATGGCACTTTTTTTTTGATATGCTAGTAAATTCAATCAGATTGAGGTCTATCTCCTGAGCCTTGGAGCCACTCTGTCCCTTCTGGAAGGTGCCTTTCTCAATCTCTCAGCTCATCTATTCTCAGTGAGTGTCTCCTAGTTGCCAGCACTGACAACAAACTCCCTTTCCTGGCACGCATTGGGCAGATTTAAAACAAACATTTCACAGACACTATTAGGGGTTCTACAGAATCTGCCCAGTTCAAAGCTGTAGTGCTTAAGAGCACAAACTTTTTCTGGAAAGGACTGGGTCTTCATTGCCGCTGTTTGTCCCTGCTGTTGTAATGCTAAAGAAGTCACGGCTGATATGTAAATAAATAGGCGTGGCTGTTACAACAAAAGTCAATTTGCTGAAATCGGCAGCCAGCCTACAGGTTCTAGTTTGCCAAACTCCCCACCTAATGGCCTGACCTCTCACTCCACTCCCACCCCACCCCACCCCACTCCTGTGCTGTCACCAAGCACAACCAAGTGAGTAGTGAATACTCAATAAATATTTGTGGACTGTCTGAGGGGTCCCTAATTCTATCCTGGACAGCATTGTGTCTGCAAAATTTCTTTAGGTATTGGATAACAAGTGGACTGAGCAGATACAGAAGTGACCTAAAAAGGAGGCAAGGTGTGAGCTACTATGATTTTCAGAGCATCTGTAGTACTCACTGGTGAATGGATCTGTCCAAGTCATTGGGTCTTTAAAAAGTGGCCTTAATATCCTCCCAAATTGAGTACGTGCTTCAGAGACTGTGCCCTGGTTTGGAGCCTGTTGCTGTGTCCACAGACTCAGGAGCACCACTGAGTCAGATCCCAGCTTCTTGGGCATTTCTGTTTCTTCTCAGGACCTACCCCCAATATACACTCACTCAGCTCTTAGAGTGTCCTTGTGGTTGTTCATTTTTCTCCTCTTTATACTTTTCCTATTCCCCCCCCCCACTTTTCTACCATTATTATGTTTTTAGAAACAACAAAATCTAATTCTATGTTAGAATAAAACCAAAAGAGTTAATAAAACAATCAAAGTAATCTGTCAGCCTTGGAGTTTCCTTTCCCTGTTCTATGTATAAACCTCTTTCTAGTTGTACGCCAGAAACTCCTTAGGAGGAAAGGGAAAGGAAGAAGCAGTTCAGTCCTGACTGCACGCAGACTGCTGTTTGCTTTTCGACTTCTTCGAAGAGATCATTATCCTATTCATGGTAGCAAATAATTAAGACTATTTACAAATCTTTCCTGTGGACTGGGCCTTGCGGAGAACACCCTCACCACCGGGCCTCTGCAGAAGAGGGTTTCTGAGTTCACACACACCAGCCTCTGCTGACCCAGAACTCTCCAGCCCATGGTAGAATAGGAAGAGAACAAAATGTGATTGTCTTTTAAAAGCAATTTTTCCAAAAACTGACCTCGAGAGTCTAAAATGAAGACAACTTCACCAAGACTACTTTCTAATTAAATACAAAAACAGGCCCAGTGCGATGGCTCACGTCTGTAATCCTAGCACTCTTGGAGGCCATCACTGGAAGATGGTTTGAGGTCTGGAGTTCAAGACCAGCCTGAGCAAGAGTGAGACCCCGTTTCTACAAAAAAATAGAAAAATTAACTGGGCACTGTAGCGGAGGCCTGTAGTCTCAGCTACTTTAGAGCCTGAGGCTGGAAGCCCATGGGTTTGAGGTTATAAGGTCAAATGCCACTGCACTCTAGCTGGGACAACTCAGTAACTTAACGTGTTCAAACATTTCACACTTGTCCATTATCCAACGATTTGTATGAAAACCATCAGACTGGAGATTCTCGTACCTCACTCAGGCAAGAAACACAATCAACACTCAGCACTTTTCCAAAATAGAAATCCCAGTAACTTCCCCAGACTGGGGGCAGATATGAAGCTGGCAGGGTCTAGGACAAATTCACCTTCACATTGTGAGGGGAACACAGTGTCTGACACAGAAGGGAATATTTTCTGGACAGAGTTGGTAAAGGGCTCCTTCTGGGATAGGTAAGAGAATTTAAGGTCTGGAGTTTTAGGAAAATTTGCTATACTCTTTTGTACTGTTGGACTTTTTATCATTTTTAAGGGTTCGTTTAAAAAATAAATATTCCATAACAATAAAATAAGTCAAATAATTTAAATCCTATTAAATCAAAATAGTAATTATACTGTTTTATTTAAATATATGCAGATTACAAAAGCTTGTACTATAAGTTAAAGTATATATCTGTTGTTGTAGTAATAATATGTCTCAATATTGTTAAAGTAAAAATAATAATCGCAAAGATTGATTTGGCACTTGCTAAGTGCCAGGCAATAATATTCTAAGTGCTTTATGTGTAGTAACTCACTTAAGCTTCTTAGCAGCTCTATGCGAGGTAGGAACAATTTTGTACTTGACTGATGAAGAAACTGAAGCACAGAGAGAAACTGAGGCAGCCCGAGGTTCAGCTGTGAGGTAAATTGAGCCAGGAGCCATCTCAGCTAATATGAGATGAGCTATACCCTCAATTGGTTTAATTAACAGATTTTCACCTGAAGAAATTTAACAAATAAATATTTGTTGAATGGATAAACAGAATCATCCCAGGGAGGGTGAGGGTGGGGTGGGGGAGGATGTCCTGGGGACTGATAGGCAGGGTCCTGGCAGAGGGATCTGATCCTGAAGCAAGACATGCTCCTCCAGGGTTTCTCCAGACTGGTTTGCAGTTTCTATCACAGTGGGATGGCATCAGCTTGTCTCACTTACCTGCACAAGCAGGCATTTTGTCTATCCTGTCACTACCATCCAGAACCATGCCTGGCCCACAGCAGAAGCTCAATCAATACTTGAGTGATTGAATGAAAGCAATGCCCTGCCCAGGGCCTACCACAGTAAGTCTCACAGATGTTGTGTGTTCATGCAGTCCTGCTGTGCCATGAACTTGATGGCAGTGGGCACAGAGGCCATGACCCCCAATTTACCTTCAGGTCACTTTACGGGAATGGGGGGGCTCCCGCACTCAGTTATCAGAGATTTGCTCCAATACCCACAGATAGAAGCCCCCCCCAAGGCCACTGGAATGGGACTTAGCTGATAAGCAAATGCATTGAATGAAGGCTTAAGGGTGCGGCAGAGCACAGCCCTGTAGTCCCAGCTACCGGAAGCTGACACAGGGAGGCTCACCAGAGCAATGAGCTATGAGATCAAAGCCCTGAGCTAAGATTTAGGAAAACTTGCACCATGGCACTCCAGCTTGGGCCACATGGTGAGAGCTTATCTTAAAAAAAAGAAGGCCAGGCTCAGTGCCTGTATTTCAGCAGCTAGGGTGCCAGCCACACGAGTTTGAATCCGGCCTGGGCCTGCCAAACAACAAAAACAACTAATAAATAGCCAGGGCTTAGGGCAGGTGCCGTACTCCCAGATACTTGGGAGGCTGAGGCAAGAGAATCCCTTAAGCCCAAGAGTTTGAGGTTGCTGTGAGCTGTGATGCCACAGTACTGTACTGAGGAGACATAGTGAGACTCTGTCTAAAAAAAAAAAAAAAAAAAAAAGATAGGAAAGAAAGAAAAGGAAAAGGAAAAAGCCTTCAAAGATAGGTCAAACTAGAATCCAGATAGGGTGAATTCCCATCCTGATTGGAACAGGTGAAAACATTCACCTGCTACTGGTAGAATTCAGAAAGATAAAGCACAGTAGGACTGAAATTACAGGGCAAGTGATGCTATATTTCCCCCCCTGCTAATAAGTTTTTTGAGGGGCACAGTATAATACAGGTGATAGGCACCCAGGGTTTGGCATTTGTGTTTTTTTTCTTTGGGGTTTCCGGGAATGGGGAAAGGGGGAGTCTGGGGTGGTGGTGCATGTCTTGGGTTCTTGGTCAGAAGCCCAGAATGAGAAACCCTGAGCAATAGAAAAGGGGCCCTTTAGAATGGCTGCTCTAATGGGGCCCAGACTTAGCATTCCCCGGGATCCCCAGTTTCCTGCTGGACCCACAGACCAGAGCCCTGCCCCCTCCCCCCCCACGCCCAAGCCCCATGCTGGTCAGCACGCACCTTGGATGGTTCTCTTGAAGAAGGCCTTGCAGGCCTCGCAGGAGGCCACGCCGTAGTGGTAGCCAGAGGCAATGTCCCCGCACACGAGGCACAGGCGCTTGGGGATGGCGTTGAGCATGTACTCGCACTTGATGGCCGAGTCCTCCATGATGCTGCCGGCACAGTCCTCATAACTCTTGAGGCACGGGGTGCCTCCCAGCCCAGCGCCTGCAAACATGGGCGGTGAGTCCAGACCGTTGGCATGGGTGCCCAGGGCCAGGCCAAATCCACCACTGGCGTCAGATGAGCCGCTAGGGCTGTGGTGGCTGAGGGCATCGATGCCTGAGGACGGGCTGGACGGCTCAGTCTTGATGAAGGAGCCGCAGCTGGAGCCCAGGTGCCGGTCATCAGCTGCCATCCTGTTCAGCAGCCTGTGGACACAGAGAGGGAAGTCAGCCCCGGGCAAGGTGCTCAGGTGTGTCCATATGATGTGGCCACATGGCCCAGCCCAGGGGGTGGGGCCGCTGGGACGGGCTCCATGCTCAGGCCTTGGAGAGATATAATGGTGCAGAAGATCAAGTGGGTGCCACTCAGTATAGCCTGGAGCAAGTTTCTGGCATCACCTCCTAGAACCTTCTGAATCCTCAGAGAAACTATGTTTTGATCAATAAGCTTCGGATTAGGCACCCCAAAGCTTTGTAAATTGCTGGCTTCAGAGTTACACTAGGTGGAAACTATTCAGCCAAAATGTTTGGCTAACCTTTCTGGGTAACAGTAAGGAACAGTGGGTACACTTTAACTGCCCTGCATGCCAAGACCTGGGCAGGCACTCTAAGTATAGTGACCTGCTAACCCACTTCCAGAGTCCTGGCCTTTGAAGGTGGCTCTGGGCATCAAGTAAGCTCTCACTTGGAGCTTCCTTCCATACCCTGCCATCACTGAGAGTGGGCAGAGTGGTACTCAGCTGACCAGCCCAGGAGGGCAGCTTGTGGCAAAGATACTGCCCGCTGGGCTTTGCCACTGGTCCCAGCTTGGTGACAGAAGACCATCCAAAAGACAGCTCCCACACCCCCTCTCAGTTCCCTTCCTAGCGCCTGAGCAGGGCAGTCTCCACCCAGGCCACTGTCCCCACAAGACTGTTCTTCCATCAGAAAGCACAGGGAGCCTTCCAACCCTGACTCAGGACAGCTTCCTGCTGTTTCTAACCATCAGTTTCTCCTCCCCGCCCACACAAAAAGCTGAGGAACATCCCACACAGCAGCACCGTCCATGGTAATAGACGATTCCCATAACTAAAGCTCCTCTGCCCGTAGGGAGGAGGCTGGCAAGGGTGTCAAACTCCATACTCCAGTTCTCAGGATGAAGGGGGGGGGACTGTCCCTCTCTCAGCAGAAACAAGAAAGGCAGCCGAGCTCACTGGGAGTTCAAGGGGTGTTCAGGGGACACCCAGAATTGGACCTAGTGGAGTGGCCTGGGTCCCTTCATCTCGCTCCCTGAGCCTCCACTGTGGCGGCAGAGAGGGGACTGATGCTCATCTGTGAGCAGGTGGAAGGAGCTTGGAAAGGAGCAAAAGCCAGAGAGGACAGCAGTGCTGCCCCAGCGATGGAGAGATCACTCCCTCCTTAGAACACCCACCAAGCCCATCTCCACACTGCAATCCTTGGCCACACACTGATGCCATCTCTGTGACCTTATGGTGAGGAGAGGCCTCCGATGTCCCCAGTCCCATTCATGGTTTCCTAGTTGATGTACCTCCTAAAGGCCTATCCCATCCACTCAGCCAGACGTAGGGACTTGAACATGGCTAGAGAAAGGGAACTCCCACCCCAGAGACCAATACAAAGATAAAGAAACACCAAAAGCTCCTACTCTCAAGAAGTTTACAATCTCCTGGAATGGGGCGTGTGAAGATAGAGACTTCTGGGTCTCTCATGTTCCAAAAGGAATGTTCCTGAATCCTCTGAGACACCTCTCCCTAAAGCCCTTGATTTAGTGTCTCCTTGGGGCCTTTTCACATCTCTGGCTGGTCCTCTCCCTGGACACTGCCACACACCTCCCCTCCAACTATCAGTTGCGAATTCCCAGGAAGCACCATCAGTCTGGCTGGGCATCATCCAGAGGGGAGTCTAACGGAGCAGACACAGGTGGGCCTTTTGTTCTGCCCCAGATGCCCCTCCATGGGGTAGGCAGAAGAGAGCTGGCCACAGCCACATTTTTGATCCTCTCCTGCCCTCCTGATGGCTGCTTCAGGTTCTGCTTTTCGCAGAAGCACCCCAGGCCTGCTGTGGAAAACCTCGCTGGGCAAAACAGCTCCCAGATTCCAAGCCCTCCACCCCCAACCTTTCCGTAGGCTCCTGAGGCCTCTACACATCTTGAGAGATACACTTGATATAAACAGTGACGATAGCAGCTACTATTTAGTGGGCATGCATTCTATGCCACCTGCTTCAGATCTGTCCCTAGGTGCACAAGAGGCCTCTGCCCTGGGGGAGCTGAGGGAGAGCCCTGCAGCCACTCCCAGCAGAGAGCCTCCCCCACCACATTCCCCCAGCAGGCTCAGACAACCCTGAAGGACACCAGGGCAGGCAGTGGTTTTTGTTCCCAAACCTTGGCTTCCCCTTCTGCCCCTCTCTTTCTCGATTCAGAAGGGTACAACGTATCCTGCAGTGTCTCCAGGCCCTGGTTTGGGACTCCACAGCCGGAAAGGGAGAAGTCCAGATCCTGGCCTTAGTCAGGGTTCGCACGGGAAGTGGAGAGGACTGTCTAATAATTTCATTCCTTCAGCTTTCCATGCCCATAACTATTATTTTGGCTTCCCCAGAATGCCGTTTTTAGGGATAATCAACAGGTACTTTGGGCACCTACCATGTGTCAAGTGCAGGCCAGGTAATGGGAATGTGACAGGCATAGACCACAATCTCAGGAAACTCACATTCTGATAGGAATGACAGACACTTAACAAACTCAAGGGCACAGGGTGCCAGAAAGGGGCATTACACTGACAGGGGTGCCCCTGCTGTGTCCCTCTGGTCTTCATTCATTCATTCATTCACATTTGTAGACTGTATGAAGACCTCCAGGCAGGACCCAGCTTCATTCTGTGCTGAAAGTTTCTTCAAGGCATCTCTGCCTATGTTTTTCACTCTCAGAAGCCTTGTGGACACCCCGCTCTGCCCAGAGGCTGGGCGACACTAGCAATCATCTAAAGCCCCAGCTGTATGCTATCTGCTTTGTGCCATTTTATTCAATCCTCACAATCTGCCTGCTAGTTGCCATCATCCCACTTTACAGAAAAGAAGGCCGGAGCTCAGAGCTTGTCCCCTATCCACTAAGTCACAGGAGAAGCCACAAGTCTGAGCTCCCTGCTTCAGCACTCAGCCTCTCAGATCCCAGGCCTGGAGAAGAGTTGCTCCAGGCAGAGATCTCATCTTCACGATCCTAAAAAATTCAGGCAATGTCTGACTGCCACTCAGAGCTCCTCATTGTCATTTCTCCACCCACAAAATGTAAAACTAGAGACTCTCTGGAAGAAGAGAGCGAGGGAAGCACAAGGCCTGGCTAGCTGATTTCTATGTACCAGTCAGGGAAAAGAAAGTTGCAGAAGATGCCAGACCCTCCAGCAATCCTGCCTGCCGCCCTCCATCTGTCCTCAGCCTCCAGGACATCACATGTTCATTCATTCAAAAGCAAAATATAAGGAAAGGCACAGAGAAAGAAGTCCCAGAAGAGGGGACTATGAGAAGATGTGACCAGAGGAGCAGGAAGAGAAGAAGAAGAGAGCATGGCGTGGAAATGTGATGGACAGAAGGAAGCCTCTGGATGGGGGACGGGCAGCAGAATAGATCCAGCCACAAGGCCAAGTGCAGCAAGAAGGAGCAAGCATCCACTGCACTTAGCAGTCAGGAGGTAGCTGGTGACCTTTTACCAGGGCAGAGTCAGCACAGTAGGGCTGGGAGCCACATTGCAATGGCTGGAGGAGGACATGAAAGCAGACTATTCTCTCAAGGAGTTTGGCCTTAGCGGGTAGAGCAGGGATGGGGGGAGGGGCAGTGGCTTCCCGCACAGCTTCCGGCAGCACGTATGTCTCATACACACAATGGCAGGTCCCTCACTTGGGGGCTGTGCACAAGAGGAAGGAATGTTGTTGTTATGGTCAGTACCAATTTTCGGCTTCTTTGATGAGGGGCAGGTGAGTTGAGAATGGAAGGAATTTAAGATAATTAAGAATTAGGCATTCATACCTCCCGGTTGGCCCTGGGCGATCTGGTCCTACCTAGCGACTCAGTATCTACCAATCGCTCCTTCTCTCCCCACAGTAGATAAAGAGTCAGATGGTTACTCTACATCAAAGGCTGATTGTGGTGAAGAGCAAAACCAAGGAGGAAAGGCTGAAGATGCAAAAGATCGCGTTAGCTTTTCTCAAACTGTAGTGATAGCTTGAACATGCACATAACAGATGGGGCCAGGAGTCTGCAGGAGAGGTTTTGTTTGTGTCTGGTTTGGGTGCCCCCTTTGTGATTCTTACAGGCGTCCCATTTGAGTACTACTGGAAGAAGGACGTTAGGAAGGAATCTGGGAGACAGGTGGAGGAATTAGCTGACCAGTTAAGAACAGGAGGGAGGGCTGGCCATGCAGATGTAAACTGGAAGTATTAGGTGCGGGGCTGGGGGGCACTGCATGAGGCCTTCCTCACCCCCAGCTCCACTCAGCAGGAGGTACATAGGTGAAGGCTGTGGGCGGAGGACTAGGAAAAGCAAACAGTTTGTCAGAGCAGCTATGGGAGGAGAGAGCAGAAATTAGGGCCACAAAAGTGCTCCAGGCTGCTTGACTCCCTCTGTAGTGCCCCCCCCCCCCCCGTGCAAGGCGAGCACAGCTCCTTCCCCCCACCCCCGACCTTAGATGTGGGTCTCTCAGCCCTGGCACTGTTGGCATGTGGGGCAGGGCATGTTCTGCTGTGGAGGCTGTCCTGTGCACTGTGGGAGGCTCAGGCGTGTCCCTGGCCTCTACCCACCAAAGGCCAGTAGCCAGCCCCCGCCCCCCCCCCCCCCCCGGGGGGAACCCCCCCCCGCGGGCGGCCCCGCCACGGGCCCCCGGGGCCCAAAAAAACCGCGCCGGAACCCCCCACCCAAGGAGTACCCGGGGGGGGGGGGGGGGGGGGGGG
>CAUYON010090841.1:0-39442 GCA_963573935.1 Arctocebus calabarensis
TCCCAGCTACTTGGGAGGCAGAGGCAGGAGACTCGCTTGAGCCCAGGAATTGGAGGTTGCTGTGAGCTGTGATGCCACAGCACTCTATCCAGGGTGACAGCTTGAGGTTCTGTCTCAAAAAATAAATAAATAAATAAATAAATAAAATAAAATAAAATAAAATAAAATTTAATCCCAGGTTAAAAAACTTGAACCTGGAATCCCAGCCACCCCAGGTCAGAAAGGCCCAATATCCTAAGAACTGGCACCTTCCTTTTTCTTCTTAGCCTTTAGACCCCTGTATCTAAATACTAAAATCTATCCTTTTGTGGGAAATGATGGCAGCTAGAGGCAAGTCCCAGATTCAAAGTTTGGAAGGAAAAAAAATACTGCAATAAAAACAAATGGGGAAAAGGTCAAGATCTGCATACTATCCATTTACTGAAATAGATCCTTCCATGTTTTCTTTCTTTAGACCAGCAGTTCTCAACCTGTGGGTTGCCACCCCCCTTTGAACTGTTGTGGCATTTGGAAGGTTGGGAACCACTGCTTTAGACTATCATTACCTCTTATCTCGTCCATCTCAATACAAGTCTAACAGGTCTTCTCTAATTTATTTTACATGAATTTTAGTTGACTGGCCCTAGAATGGATATTGTCAACTTTAGTTACACACTGGAATTATACAGGGAGTTTTAAAAATGATTGATGTCCACACAGAAATTCTGATTTACTTTGGGATGTGGTCTGAACGTTATTATTTTTTTTTGAGACATGATCTCAACTTGTCACTCATGCTGAAGTGTAGAAGTGTGACCAGAGCTCATTGCAACCTCCTCAAACTCCTGAGCTCTACCAACCCTCCTGCCTCAGCTTCCTGAGTAGGTGGGGGCCATTAGCACATGACACAGTATCTAAATTAAAAAAAAAATTTTATAGAGGTGGGGTCTCACTGTGTTGCCCAGGCTGGTCTCAAACTTCAGGGCTCAGCTGGCATTGGGATTTTCAAAAGCTTTTCAGGTGATTCTACTGTGCTATCAAGGATAAGGACCAGTGTCCAAATATGCACAAATCACTGAGAATTTTGTTAAAATGTAGATTCTGGGCCCAACACGGTGGCTCATGCCTGTAATTCTGGCTCTCTCGGAGGATGAGGCAGAAGGATCGCTTGAGCTCAAGAGTTCAAGATCAGACTAAGCAAGACTGAGAGCCCCATCTCTACTTAAAAAACAGAATAATCAGCTGGTCATTATGGTGGGCACCTGTAGTCCCAGCTACTTGAGAGGTTGAGGCAGGAGGATCACTTGAATTCAGGGGTTTCAGGTTGTTGGGAGCTGGGCCTACACCACGGCACTGTAGCCTGGGCAACAGAGTGAGGCTCATTCTCAAAAAAAAAAAAAAAAAAATGCAGATTCTGACTTAGTATATCTGGGATTAGGGTCTGGGAGTCTGTGTTTCTAACACACTCCCAGGTAGTGCAGATTTTGGTAGTCTGTAGACCATACCCTGAGTAGCAAGGGCTTGGAGAACATGATAACATCCCTTAGCTCTATAACGTGGGATTTCTCTTATTTCACATAGTAACATGCCTCATCCTGGCATCACAGACTAGCAACAGAGGCATTTAAGGCCCTCTAACTGCAGTGGTAGAATGTGACTGATTATCTGAATGATTCCTAGATAGGTTTTTATTTGTTGCAGTTTTTGGCCAGGGCTGGGTGTGAACCCACCACCTCTGGTATATGGGGCTGGTGCCCTACTCCTTTGAGCCACAGGAGCTGCCCCCTGGGTAGATTTTTAAAAAATGCATATTCCTGGGCTCCATGCCAGACCTACTAAACTCCAATATTCAAGGTACAGCCTGCATGGTGTAATTTGAAAACACTTTTTAAGTGGTATAGATGATTGACAAGCTTTAGGAACTATAATATGCTTCCAGTATAGTTTTCTAGGCTCATTTCCCACTAATTCAACCAACAAACATTATTGCACCTGTCTCCTACCATATACTACAGAAACAAAGATGAAAACAGTGTCATCCTCACCTTCGAGGAATTGGCAAGATAAAAGACTAAAACTAGAATATTTACTATTCCCCAAATATTATCTAAACGCACATCTGCTAAAGGTTTTCTCTTTCTGAGAATGCCTGGGTTCCTCAGCACCCAATCATTGTCTGTCCTAATCAACTAAGCCAGACACCCTCTTCATCCCATTTGAGCCTCCGTCTTTCTTTCTTCAAGCTTACTCTGCTTGATATTAAAATAGACCCAACGTGAAACAAAACGGTAGTTGACATTTATGTAGTGACTTCTATGTGCCAATCGATGTTCTAAGCACTTATATATGTAATCTTTTAAAATTCTCCCAAAAACCTAATGAACGAGGTTTTATTACTTATCACCATTCCGAGAAAAGGGAGAAATGGCAAAAGTTAAGTAACTTGCCCAATGGCATACCAAGCAAGGTTTACCCTTAAGCCTATGCTTTCCTGCCAAGTTAGTGACAGAGCTGAAATTTAGAATACTGTAACATAATTCTTAGTGACCCTGACACTTTCCCGGGTATCAGTTATTCGTGTGCTTGTTTCACAATATAGATTCAAGTACCAGGGCAAGAATGATGTTTCACATGTCCTACAGTGCCTGCTTAGGGTGTATGCACTTAGTAGGTGTTCAATAAATGGTTATTGGCTAAGGCTGTCCCATCCTGGGGAGAGGAGGAATGGATATTGATTTAAACCAACAGACAACAGATAAACAAGGACACAGGCTGCAGGTCTCACGTCACCACTAGATCCCTCTCACCCCCACTCCAGAAGAAGGAGGACCCTCCCGGCTTTCCGAACGTCCAGCGCCCAGCTCTGGCTCTGCGCTCCGTCCTCCCGGCCAGCAGGTGCCCCCAGACCCCCGGCTTCGCTGCCGCCGCCGCCGCCGCTGTCATAGCCTCGCCGTCTCCCGCTCGCTCCGCCGCTTCCTGTTGCCGCGATCCGGGGCCCGAGCGGTGGGCGCCCAGGCGCCCGAGGGTTCCCGGTGCGCTCCGCTAGGTAACAGCGCGGCGCCAGCCGCCCGGCCGCGGTGGGCGCGGACCGGTGCCCACTGGTGGGGAAGGAGGTGCGCAGACGCCCTGGCCTGGCCCCCCGGGAGGGGTCAGGGCCTCCGGCATCTGGGCGCCCGCGGCCGCCCTGCGCCGGGCCGCGGGCTGCCGGGATAACGGTCCGGCTCCGGGCTCCCGGGCCGGGCGCGGCCGGCAGTGGCAGGCACGCCCGCGCGGAGCTGCCATCGCCCGCCCCGCGCGACGCCGGAGTCTGCCGCTCGCCGCCAGCCACGCCCGCTCCGCGCCCAGGCCAGCAGCCAGGTGGGCCCGCCTGGCGCTCCTGCCCTCGCGTCTGGAGAGGAGCCTGCCCAGGACTTTTGAGCTGCAATGGCCATCTAAGTACTCTTCCATTCTTTGACAAAACTAAGAGCAAAAAGCCGAAACCCAGGAGTTCCCAAGGTCACAGAGTTGTACCTACCATTTACAAATATTTGTTTTATTATTTGTTTGTAAATAGGCCTCTGCTGCATTCTGCCAGGGAATTAGGATTCAGAGAAGAGGACTCTAAAAATACTAATCGGCACATCCAAATGAGCTGATCCGCATTACTGGCCAGTGACCCTGGCATTTAAAAGGAAGCAAGGGCGGGCATTTCTTTTCACTCTGAGTACTTTGTATTTCTGTCCCTTTCTCTGAAAATTGTCCTGGGTGTTTTACAAAGTATCTCAGAACTCAGTGTCAGAACTGGACCAGACCATAGAGTTCTTCAATCTTTTTTTCTTTCTTTCCCTGTTTCCCTCCCTGTTTGGCTTCCTCCCTGTCCCTTCTCCTCCTGCCTCCTCTTTTTTATTTTTTATTTTTTTTGGTAAAACCTGAGGCTCTAGGTGAAAGTGATTTGTCCACACTCTTCTGGTTAGTTAGGGGCAGAATTGCTACTCAGGTCTATTATGGAAACCTACTAATTACTTGATTTCAGGTGAAGGCTGTGCAGAACTTAACCTTGATAAAGCCCTTTGTGGATAGCATTCTTGGGAGTGGTTTGTGTATTGAAGTGTGTTGGTCCACAGATAGTATTTCACTTGTGAGATTAGGGTTAAGCAATTAAGTGTAGCCATGCAGAAAATTCCTGCTGAAATGAGACAGATATCTGAAATGTTTTAAATTTGTACTTTCAATAGAAGAATCATAATTAGTCATTTTTAGATTTTAATCCTGTATGACTACATTGACTCAGTTATAGTTGTTCTTGTCCTCATACAGCTATCACTAGTAAAAATTCCAAAGTGTAGCTTTCTGACATTGTTTCATTTTTAACTGAATAATTGCCTTAAACCTATTTTTGTATTTTCAACAAAAACTCCCCTCTTTTACCTCAAAATCATTCTGCTTTCGTCCTTGGTAAATCTCTGAGTTAGGTGTCAGAACCGAATAAGACTAGGATCCCCTCCCCCTCTTTCCAGGAAGTCTGGGTTCTTTGTTTAGTTCTATATTTAGATTTACCTCAAGTTTAAATTTTGACTGATAAACCTGTGACCCAACTCCAAACCTCAGCTGAATTTATCATGACTTAAAACCACATTAAACCGTCATGTGTCATGTGACCTCTAGCAGAAACCAAGGTGGAGGTGGTGTGCTTTTTCATGAGAGCTTCTCACTGGGATATATGAAATGCAAAGACCTTGTGTAATAAATGTGTTTTATTATCCATGAATTACCATCCAGTATCAGTCCTCACTGGAGGGTTGTTAATGACATTTACTTATAAATGTGATGTCACCCTGTCAACTCAGAATACAGTTCCCAGTTTCCAGTGTACAACTTCTACCGGTTGCCAACATGCTATCTCTAGGGAACATAGAGTTATAAATATAGCCATACTTAAAATAGAAGATGCTTGACTGTGTAGATAAGGAGGAAGTATTTCAATAAAAGTAATATTTTTATGCTATTTTGTAGGAGAAATGAGGACATATATACATAGTGACCCAAAGCTGTTTTCTTAGGGTGCATCCTTTGTTTTTCTGGTTTTGGTCTTTTTATCCTAGGATGGCATTAGCTCTGTGTCTGCAGGTACTATGCAGCCTGTGTGGCTGGCTCTCGCTCTATATTTCTTTCTGCCGTCTGAATCAGCACCGAAGCTATGAGTGGAGCTGCCGCCTGGTTACTTTCACCCATGGAGTGCTCTCTATAGGCCTCTCGGCTTACATTGGCTTCATTGATGGCCCATGGCCTTTTACCCACCCAGGTAGGTAGGGGATGATAGGGGATTTTCTCTTAGGGGTTTATGATTTGAGGGTAGTCTTGGATGGAACTTTTAAACAGAGTTTGTACAATATTGAAGAAAAATTCCCATTATAAGTTGTTTTGGCGTCTTATTCTTCATTGTTAACTCCAATATTGTATATGTCACCTATTGGTTTTTTTTGTCCTAACTCTACTTTTAAAACACCCTTTTTGTTTGCTTATTTGTTTTTGAGACAGGGTCCTGCTCTATGGCCTACGCTAGAGTGCAGGGGTGTTGTCATAGCTCACTGTGACCTCAAACCTCCTGCCCCAGCCTCCGAAGTAGCTGGGAAACTACAAGCATGTGCCACTACACCTGGCTAATTTTTCTATTTTTTATAGAGATGGAGTCTGACTGTGTTGCTCAGGCTGGTCTCGAGTTCCTGGCTTCAAGCAATCTTCCTATCTCAGCCTCCCAAAGTACTATGATTATAGGCATAAGCCACCATCCCCAGCCTTAAAGCAAATTTTAAACTGCTTGTTACTATTTAGTCAACTAGCAATGTACAAAACATAAAGCCAATCAACATCTTCCACTACCAACCCAAACACAAATAGAACTGTATTTTATTTTATTTATTTTTATTTTTTGAGACAGAGTCTCACTTTGTTGCCCTTGGTAGAGTACGCTGGTGTCATAGCTGCCCTCACAGTAACCTCAAACTCTTGGGTTCAGGCAATCCCCTTGCCTCAGTCTCCTAAGTAGCTGGGATTACAGGCACCTGCCACAATGTCCGACTGTTTTTAGAGACGAGGGTCTTACTGTTGCTCAAGCTGGTCTTGAACTACTAAGCTCAAGCAATCTACCGATTTCAGCCTCCCAGAGTGCTAGGATTACAGGTATGAGCCATCTCACCTGGCCAGAACTGTATTTTACATATTTTTTTGGTAAATATGTAATTTATGCTCAGTCGTGATTCAAAGAACATCATCTTTCCATGTCTATGTAAAAAGGATAAGGTCTTTTTTGTCCTTATTAATTGTCCCATATTATTGTGTTTTATGCATTCACTATCACTGATTTAACGGATGCACCATCTGGGGTAACTATATCCATTTTTAAATGACTAGATGATAAAAGGAAAAAAAATAAATGACTAGAGGGTATAAGTATTACTTCCTTGTGTATACAAAAATTGCACCCCCTGGGTACAAATGTTGACTGAGCCTGCCATATTTAAATACCACAGATTGGGTGGCCTTAACAACAGAAATTTGTTTTTTCACAATTCTGGAGACCAGAAGTCCAGATGGAGAAGGTTTGGAATGTTTGATTCCTTTGGAGGCCTCTCTCCTTGGCTTGCAGATGGCCGCCCTCCCTCTGTGTCCTCCTGGTCCTCCCCCTCTATGTGTATCTATGTCCTAATGTCTTCATTGGATTAGAGCCCACCCCAATGATCCTACCTCTTTAAAGACCCTTTTTCCAAATATAGTCACATTCTGAGGTACTTGGGTTTAGGCTTTCATGATATTAATTTGGGGGGAGGAGAACACAGTTTATCTCATCACTTCTCTTAGATCTTTTTTTATAAAAGAAACTTCCCTAGATTTACATATTGAGCTTTGGGGTTTTCCTCAAAACTATCAAACTGAGATGGAAGCAACTCTTTGGTTTTGTGTTATATCTGAAGAGTCTTCATGGTTTCAAACATAGCAGGTCCTTGTCACCTATGTTCTAGGATATGGGAACACAACTTTTGGAGTTCTCAGCAGAGTCTACTTTCAGGATAGTTTAGTACCACCAATCTCCCATTAAGCTAAAAAATTAATCTGATGTTCAGGACAGAATGACTCAAGACTTTGGAAACAAACAGACTTTTAGCTGGTTTTTGTCTTCTTCACTGATTCAGTAAAATTTGAATGACAACAACTTAGGGGCCCTATGCAAGGCAGCACAATAGTCAGTCACTCACTTTGCTTCTGTCTTGGTTTATTTCAGGCTCACCTAACACACCTCTCCAAGTTCACGTTCTGTGTCTCACCTTGGGCTACTTCATCTTCGACTTGGGATGGTGCATCTACTTCCAGTCTGAGGGGGCCCTGATGCTGGCTCACCACACGCTGAGTATCTTAGGCATAATCATGGCACTGGCTCTTGGGGAGTCAGGCACAGAAGTCAATGCAGTCCTCTTTGGAAGTGAGATTACCAACCCCTTGCTACAAATGCGCTGGTTTCTCCGTGAAACAGGCCACTATCACAGTTTCACTGGAGATGTAGTAGACTTCCTCTTTGTGGCGCTGTTCACTGGAGTGAGGATTGGTGTGGGAGCTCACCTCCTTTTCTGTGAAATGATCTCACCCACACCCAAGTGGTTTGTGAAGGTTGGCGGAGTAGCCATGTATGTGGTGTCTTGGTGTTTTATGTTTAACATCTGGCGCTTTGCATGGAAGAAAAGCATTAAGAAGTACCATGCTTGGAGAAGAAGGCGGAGTGAGGAACGGCAGCTAAAACATAATGGACATCTCAAGACTCACTAGCTAAGACTTGCTTCAGACAATGGACTGGGTTAAGTCAGCCCTGGGAACCAGGTTGGAAATTAGACTTATAACAAACTTAGGTTTCAAAAAAGGGCTAAATTTATTGATCAATTTGGTCAGTCTTCAAGTTGAGTATATATATCAGTATTAAGACAGTAACTTCTACAGTGACACACTTGTAGAAAGTGAGAATACTTAGTGGTAGTTGGGAATAAGAACTGGCATTTGTTTTCATTTGTAGTAACCCTGGGTCCTCTTGCCCTTGCGAGGTTTGATGTTGAGACAGCTGGAGAAAGGAACTTGAAAAAGGTTAGTGGTATTTCTTGTTCCTTCAGGAAGTAATTCCTTCAACAAAAACTTTTTCCTGCTTTCTGTGTAATTTAGTAATTTATATAAAAGTTCACCCCATTTACTAAAAATGAGGGACTTTCAGGAAGAGCCATGGCTTTGGCAAAGTCAGGGAATTGGGTCTGCTTAATTAAACAAAGGAGGATAGAAAGATGAGAGTTGAAAATGTGGCAGTGGTAGGGAGTTAATTACTGAACTTCCCTGTTGCAACTCTACTGGAGGTCCCCAAGACCAGGACTAAAAGACTCAGAGAACTCAGCATATAATCGTATTCATAGTTTTGATTTATTATAGTGAAAAGATACAAAGAAAAATCAGCAGAAGGAAAAAATACCTAGGACCAAGTCTAGGAGAAACCAGGCACAAACTTCCAGAGTCCTCTCCAGTAATTTCACTGGAATTACTAAGGATGTGCTTAGATCCACTAGCAATAGTTCATGTCGATGTGTGAAATTGCTGTCTACTGGGGAAATCATTACAGATTTGGTGCCAAGGTTTCTATTGGGGAAAGGTCACGTAGATAGCCTCTGTTGGGCACAAAGAAACATCAAGGAAAGCAGGTGTTCAGCATAAACCGTATTGTTTGCACAGACAGCTTAGACCTAGTGAGCCAGTCTTATCTGTTAATGGCAGGAATTCTCCTAAAGGCTATGTTCCCAGATGCCAGCTAAGGGCCAACCTTGCAAGCAGGCCTTTCCAAAGATAGCAGTTCAGGCCTGCTATGTTAACTGTCTTATGCACAAAAACCATAGAGCTAGGGGTTTGGATCCCAGATAAATGAGGTGTGGGTAGATTTACTGAGTCCTGTTATACAGGTTCTGCCCTACCAGGAAAACTGTGCCAGTTCTCAGGGCTTTTGTGCATTAATCTCCTAGGCATTTGAGGCTATGACTAAATTCCATAGGGATTTACCATGTGGATTCCACTGGGTTTGAGATGGCAGTTCAGGTTTCAGCTCGGCTGTACATATTACAAACTAAAGCCAAAGACTTTTAAAGTGTGTCCTGGCCTCAGGCTGATGGGGCTAATTTTTCTTTCTTTTTTTTTTTTTTTTTTCATTTTCTTTCTCTTTTCAGATACATTCCCTTTTAGTTTTTCTTCTTTCTCTTAAAAAGGTGCCACTCCATGGTCAGACTAACATGACAAAGTCAGTCTTGGAAGGGAAAAAAAAAATATTTCTTAGTGTAATAATCTCTAGTTCCATGTACAAGAAGAAAGAATAGAAGCTCAGAATAAAGGGTGAAGAATCAAGAATGCTTGGGTTCTTGTAATTAATTTTGCTATTCACTTGCCAGATCATTTGGGGCAGGTTGTTTATTCTCTGCCTCAGTTTAAACCTATTGTGAATGAATGAAATACCTTGTGTATTTCAAGGAGATATTGTACAGCACTTTATGGAGGTCTTTATGGCTTATGTGAAAAAATGATTATTTATGTATTTATTATTTATGTATTTATTTTTACCATAGTGATTCATTGGCTTAGCTGGTGAGCAAGTGTATGGTGCTATTGAAGTCAAGGCTGAAGGCCAGTAGGAAAGAGTCAGGCCATTCTATGGTCACAGGTAATGCTAACCTAGTGAGTGGCCTTGAAAATCGAGGCCTGTAGCTATGGAAACCAGGCCTGAGAGAGTGGTTGGAACTGTGTAAAGCCATTACTGTTAAAAGGAAAAGCAACTTTAAAGGCATGGATCTTTAAAAATAACTGTCATTTGGTTAAAAACTTTTGCTGGGCATTGAAATAATCCGACAGCAACTCATTCCTGTGATCAGTATCCCTAAAATACTGATGAGCTTCTTTCCAACAAAATTGTGGTCAGAGTAGGATGCTGGGGAATGCTGATTTTAGCAAAAGCTTAGAAAAGAGTGGCTTGGCGCATGAGCTTAAAAAAAAAAAAAAAGAAAAGAAAAAGCTGGCTCTTGAATTTTGGCACAGTGCAACCTGTTTTATACTGGACAAATGAATAAGCTTAATCTGGTACCAATTCTTTTCTCCCTTACCCCTCAGAAGTGAAGGAATTTCACATCTTGCTGTTTGGGGACATTATCATGGGAATGTACCTTTTTTTTTTTTTTGAATAATGAGAAAACTGAATAATCGATAAGGGGAAGGGAATCTCTCATTTTAGTTTTTCTTCATAGCGTAACACATAGTTATGAAGAAACATGAGAGAAAAATATGAACTGAAGATGACTCAGCAGGTAAGATGCTGAGTCTTTACACCACAGATAAACGAAGGGGTAATTAACGTGTGGTCTGCTCAGACAAAATGAAGTACTAATTTGCACTTGGATTACTATGTAATAATACCTAATGCTGTTAAAGAAGGATTTGTATTTCAATAAGATTTGTACTAAATTTTATAAAAGTAAAACAAACTTTTTATAAATCCAGAGTCTGTCTTTATATCTTTATTGTGGATTCTCAAAAAGATAAGGAAAAAAAGCCTTTTGGCCTGTCGAATGTTGACCCATATTCATACCTACCGGTGAAATATCTCTAAACTGCTATTTATCATCAGTCATTATTATTTTTTATTTTGGGGGTTGCAGCTGACATACAGAAAATGGTTTGCAAAAAGAGGGGGAGGACTTAATTTTTTTTTTTTCTCTGTCACCTGTTTGGGCAGTTGCCTTGATGATGATGTCAAACAAGTTATCAGAGCTATTATCTAAAGACAGGCAGAGTTCCTGTCTTCAGAACTGGACTTCCAGTGCTTAGAACAATCTGGAACACATAGCTGTTACTCAATAAGCATGGATGAAAACATGAGAATGTTTTGAATACCCCCACTGGAAAACCTCAAAGAGCATCGAGTCACCAATGTCACCTTTCTAGGGAAAGGGTTACTGACCCTGGGGAGGGTGTTCTACCTAGATTGGCTCAGCTCTTCTGAAGATACTCTGTAGATTGAACCTTCAGAACAACTGAGCCCCCAGAAGCTGTAAGGAGGCTTTTGGGGGGGATTTAAAAAAAATTTTTTTAATGCTTTTTGGGTGACTACAGAGATTTTCATCATTAAAAAAAATTAGTTCTGAAATGAATAACCACTGGATTAATTCAATCCTTTGTTTACCATCTTCTGAAGCTTTCCCACAGCAAAATGCCCTCTTTGCTCACAGTTAGAACCTTGGGTCTGTTTAAGTTTGGAAGGATCTCGGAAACAGCTTGCCAAGAGGTTTTGTATGCAAGGAAGAGAAGGTGAATTAGGAGACTTTCCCAGTTTGTTTTTTTCCTGAAGCTTAAGTATTGAGGCATTCTTGAAGGAAAGAGGGGAACTAATTTTTGAGATGCATGGTTTGATGAGTCATTGGGTCCAATTAATTTGATACTTAACACTGTAACATTACTAGAATAGGGGAAAAATAAGATGTTTAGTACGCTTAAGAAAGGTTGACTAAATTTGGTGATAAGGTTGCATGTTGATCACGGTATACAGATGAATAGAATTCGTTCTAGTTATATGCACACAACACAATTTAACTGGGATTCTTCAGGATAGAATCGTCATGCTAGGATACACCAGCAGGTGGCAATATGTCCTGATTTGATCATTTGGAAAGTGCCTTGGAACCCTAATCCACTTCCATTCTTTCCAAAAATAAACATTACAGAATTTAGCTGGCTGTGCCCTGAACTGAAAAAAAAAAATCAAGCAATAAAGAGTCATCTTTGGCTTCTGTTTATCTCCCCCCCGCCCCTTTTTACCCCGTTCTAACGTCAGCCTTAGCTCATGCGTCTATTCAGGGATAATGATCCTTTCATTAACTGTTGTGGAATGACTTTTAGAAACAGTATTGTTAAGAGGTAATTGTTTCCTCTCTCCACATCCAGTGTTCATTAGATTTCATTTGCTACTTGATTTTTACAAAATGGCTGAAATCCCTTGCCACCCACACAGCTTTAAGCTCAAAAGTCTGAAAAACAGTTGGATAAAAGGGATAGCACTTGAGGCGTTTGCAGACAAGATTGGAGAACTATATTGAATTAATCAATCATAAAACTAGATGGATGTCTAAACCTCTCTACCCAGTAGGAAAACAAAAGCCGAAAAAATATTTGGGAACTCTTCAGAGAGAACTGTAATGCTAGTTGCTGGATAAATATACTTCATTTTCTTCTCCCATTCCTTTCCACAACAAGCTCGTTAAGTCTCTATGGAAAGCACCATACTTTCTCAATTTGGCAAATAATACATTTCATTTTGCCAAGGCAGCCTAAAAGCAATATTTGTACCAAGAAATCCTGGCCCCGGTTCCCAAATCCTCTTCTCCCTAGCCCTCCACGCCTCCGTCCCCCAGTCAAGGTCAGCAGGTGCCTCAGGTGAGCGGCCACCTCCAAAACCTCTCTGCGCTGGGATCTCCTTCGCCAGGACGCTGGCTCGCGTCTGGGTCAGAAGCGTGTTGTCAGAAAATAAGAACAAGAACTTTTCCTTAAGGAATAAAAGTTTCCAGGACCAGGGGGGCGGGCAATTCCCAAAGAGCCTCCCAAGAATTCCTCGCGATCTGGAGGGTGCACTTTGCGAAAGCTTACATCTCGGGCTTTGCCGGGGCCTGGAGGTCGGTGGTCGGGCTTCCCTAGGCTGCAGGTTTCCACCTCCCTCCGCCCCGCAGAACTACTTTTCGCTCCCCGCACCAAGGCTCAGCGGAGGCGTCCGCGCGGGGGCAGCGGCCGCCGGGAGGCGGAGGGATCGCGGGTGAGGCGGCTTCCCGAAGTCAGAGAGGAGGAGGCCAAAATAGTCGGCGGGGGAGGGGAAGAGCGAGCTCGCGCTGGACGCCGCCGGGGCCGGGAAGCCAGAACCGGAACCGGAACCCGTGCGCGCGTCCGCAGTGGTCGCGCGGCCCCCCCACCGCTGGCGGCCTCCTGCGCCGTCCACGCGCGCTCCCGCGAGGGCCCTCAGAACCCGGCGAACCGGCCCTGCGCGGGAGTAGCCGCCGCCGCCCCCGGGGCCGAGGCTCCCAGGCCGGGCTGGACTG
Source organism: Arctocebus calabarensis (assembly GCA_963573935.1). NCBI lineage: Eukaryota > Metazoa > Chordata > Mammalia > Primates > Lorisidae > Arctocebus > Arctocebus calabarensis. Next base: position 13,101 of record CAUYON010090841.1, read on the forward strand.
GAATCTCCCGCCCCTCGCGGGAACCGCCGCCTACCGGAGCGTTGGGGAGGAGCCGCCGCCGCCTCTCCCGACTGCGGAAGGGTCCGGGCCTCCAAGGGATGGGGAGCAGCCCGCGGCACTGAGAGAGCCGGGTCCCTGTCACCTCGGGCTGCACGACCCCTCCTCTGGCGCCCGCAGCTCGTCTCGGCGCGCGGAACCTGGTGGGGGCGACGAGGAAGACGCAAGGGGTCCCTGGGCCCGGGGACATGGGACCGCGCGGGCCCGGCGCGGGACGTCCCGAGACGCGGCCGAGGCTGCGGCCACGAGCTGCCGGCAGCCCCAGATAGACAGCCGGGACGAGAGGGCCCCGGCCCCAGGGCGGCGGGGAGATCCCGAGACTCCCGTAGAGGAGCCGACACCCGTCCCGGTGCTGATCCCGCCCCAGCCCCGGAGGGATTCCCGGGTCCCCTTCCCACGTCTCGCGGACTTCTCTTGTTCTGAGCAAGTCTTCTCCTAGTGTCTTCTGGAGGATTTGTCACTGGCTCTGGGACTTGCTTTCTGGCTGACTTTCTCAGTTCGTTTTGGGCGATCACTTGTTTTGCTCCATCCCGCATCCCTTGACCCCTTCCAATCGGATGTTCTAGATGACTGAATGGAGTTTTGAGTTGGACTTTTGTGTCCCTGACGGAGTTGGGCCTGATCCCAGAGCGCTGGGGGTGGGGTGGAGGAGTTACTGTAAAATGCAAGTTGGATAAAAGGAGGACCTCTCGCCAAGGGCCCCAATGAGTGGCACACAGTCTACTATCACCGACAGGTAGGTATGAAGTTCCTCTTTCGCTCAGCCTCCCTGGATTTGACCTGATCTAGCAGGAGAATCTGAGATTGTCGATTGCTTTTGGCCAGTGAAGTTAGTTGACAGGCGTAGGAAAGAGGGTTTCGGAGCAATGCAATTAGTCTAGGGTTGCTGCCAAGTTATCCAGTGGATTGAATTTGGAAATGTAGTTTCTTGGAGAAAAACTTTCCCCCAGACTTTCAGAGACCATGATTGTCTTTTTCTGTCTGTGGTGTGCATTGCTATTCTCTACTCATCTTGGAACCAGAGGAAGGTCATTTTGGGTGAAGGTCAGTGCCTGAAGTTGGCTGGGTATTGGTGATATCTGTCAGTTTTAGTCCTGTCTTGTAGTAGTACTCTAGACAGTTGCATTTTAGGAATCCCCCCACCCCCACCCCCGTGAACTTAATTTGGAGCCTGCTGCATGGTGATTTATGAACTTGATCTCTTTTAGGTGTTGAGCTGCACAATGTTTAATTATTATCTAATAATTTTCCGGAATGTTGCATTACCAGTAAATCACAGGCCAGCCTCTTGCTGGAACCAATATCCTGGAGCTGAAAGAAATGAAGGAAAATCTCGGGGTTTGCTCTTAAATATTGTATTTTAATATTTCATCTTCCAGAAATACTTGATGTTTAAGGAATACAAGGCTTCTGCTTAGTATAAGTGTGGCAGGTGGATTTGTTGAGTTCTGTGTTTGTCCCTTAAAATACTTAACCAATGTTGCATGGTAGTGTGTAGTGAGTTGAGCTAGATCATATGTGGTTCCCTTACTCTTAAGAACTGTTCTTTTGAATAGGTTAAGCAATGAGAGGATATTGGTTCCTTAACTACATTTCATTTCTCAGTTTAATTATGACTCTGTGTACTAATCCCAAATTTCAGTCAGCTTGCTTTATTTTTAAGTCAGTCCTCAACCTATTACATCATAAGGAATACATCAAAAAACTGAATGTAGAGGGCCAGAACTCTTTGATGAAAAGTGTGATAACATTGCAGAAAGAAGTTTAATTTCTTAATAAAAGAGTTTCACCCAATTGAAAGACCCATTTGTTGATTTTAAAAGGGCCAAATTCCATTATCATACAATAACAGCTACTCCAGAAACAGAACTTCCTCTTCCTGTTGATGCTTTCCAGTGTCACATGAATGTTCACCTAGAAGATTCCATTAAGCATTTAAACTATATTTATTCTTTGCATGTTTTTAATAAGTAGGTTTTCACTTTTAATAAAATAATTTTTAATTTTTTCCAAGAGTACACATAACATCAGTATCAACGTTGATTATCCTGCTTTCTGATAGTTAACTCCATTCCTTTCGTTTCAGACTATTTTCATCTGAGAAGTCACTTTCATGAGTGTGTGGATAATTGTTTTCCTGGTTCATTCAATTCTTGTCCTTTCTGTTGAGCCCGTAGACAAAAAACTAATGTAATATTGGTTTTCATTGAGATACTGGTGAGTTTAATTTGTAGAAACAGAATTTAGGAGTGTGAACTCTTTCCATACAAAAATCACTTTAAAAGTGCTCAAATAATGATTTTTCTTTAGCGTTGCTTCTCAGAAATGTTCTTCCTCTCTCCATTACCTTGGAAATAAAATCTTGGGATTTGTGCCCTTTCTATAACTTGGATGGCATGTAAATATTCAATAAGTGTGCAATTACTGAAAGTCTGTTCTTTGCCAGGCACTGTACTAGGCTCAAGAGATTAAAAGAGGAATACTTTAAATTGTTCTGTTTTGCAGTTTGTGGTTAATCTGCAGATTGGTTTGGAAATTGGATTCTTGAACTGGTACAGATGCTACCTAATTTTGCATATTTCTTAAAAAAGGAAGAAACTTGTCTGCTTAATTTACTACTAAAACCTATTTCTTAGAAAGTTATTACTAGGTTATTTTTTTAAAAAATAAGAATTATTCTTATTGGAATACTTAATAACTCTTCATCAAAGAGTTCTTTCCCTTCATATTCTTACCTTTTCTTTAAATATATTTTATTCTGTGAATATAAAGCATCCATTTGTTCTTTAATAGAGTACCTGTTCCTGATTTGATTATATGTTAGGGTGAAATCTGGAAGTACTGGTTTAGTATTAATTCTATGCCAGAGTGCCTTAACAAAGTTAAGAGTGCAGAACAGTTTCTAGCTTTCTCTCAGCCCCACCTGGCTCATCTTATTTTCTCACTGTCTAGCTCCAGTATACTCTAGTACTCCAGGTATACTTTGCCGATTCTAGAAGTATTGGCAAATAACTGTGTCAGGGTAGCTTTTTAGAAATCCTTTCAAGTTTGAAGTACTGTATGTGGTATAGCTTTGTTTTGTAGAGTATGCAGAATCACCAGGCCAGCTGTGTGAGTTAGACTTCTTTCACTGTGGTGCTTCTGACTACAGAGTCTGTCTGTCTTCAGTTGAAATCAGACTAGCTGGTTTTGGGCGTTGTTCTGTTTTGCAGTTTGTGGCAGGCGACACATGGCTGAACAAGATAAGAAGGGTTTTATTCTTGTGTTAGGGACGTGCTGGGGCTGGGATGGAATTCAACTATGTTTAGGCTCTGATTGGCCACTTTAGATACTCAGAACTCTTGTTATATCCTGTTATTATTTTGCAGTTAAATCAACACATTCACTCGCTCTCGTCTCTTTTTCTTCATCTTCTACCCTCCACTTCCTCCCCTTTTCTAAAACTTAAAACTGTTAACATTTTTAATATTTATTATTTACGTTTTAAATTTCAGTCGTTACTATGGCATTTAAAACTTAAAACTCAAACTATATTCCTGGTTCCTGTTGTTTTTGTGTATCGTGTCTGAACATCTTTGAAAAAAATTTAAGCAGTTTGTGAATGAATACCTTCCAGTCTCTTGCTTTGTAATTTCTGTGAGACCTGAAGAGATAGTTTTCAGTGTTTAAAAGGACCACCGCAAACATGTCTGATAGCTGCTTTACATTGATTGCTCCATTCAATCCTGAAATAAATCCTAATTGTTTCCAATTCTCCTGGATGTATTCTATCCTTGAGACTTTAGGGATCCTGTGGCAATTGGAATTTCTTTTTCTTTCTTTCTTTTTTTTTTTTTTTTTTTTGAGACAGAGTCTCACTTTGTCACCCTTGGTAGATTGTCGAGGAGTCTTAGTTCATAGCAACCTCCAACTCCTGGGCTTAAGAGATTTTCTTGCCTCAGCCTCCTGAGTAGCTGGGACTACCTGCGCCCGCCGTAAAGCCTGGCTATTTTTTTAGAAATGAGGTCTTTCTGTGGCTCAGATTAGTCTCCTACCCATGAGCTCAGGCCATCTGCCTGCCTTGGCCTCCCAAGTGCTAGGATTACTGGCGTGAGCCACCGGGCCGGTCCAGGCAATTGGAATTTCTTCTGAGAGGTAGAAAGGAGGTAATACTCTTCCATTGGACTTAGTAAACAATTTTAGGCCAGATTCTGTAACACTGATTTTTCTGGGACAATATAAGTAGGAAAGTTATAAGGGTCTTCCTTGAAAAGGGCTTTTGTTTTTCCTAGGGCTTTTAGATTTTGTTATAGATTTATAAACAGGGTTTTAGATACAATAAAAACATTTAGCACTCAGTTAAGCTTCAAGCTGTTTAAGCAAACTTTTAAAATGAGTGTGGGAACCTGTGACTTAATAGCCTATTCCTGGTAATTAGCATTTTCATTCATGATACTTTTTCTACCAGAATTGCTCTATAATGCTTTTGATTAAAAAAGAACTCATGTTTGTATGCTTTTTTCAAGGTTGCATCTGTAGGGTAGAATTATTTGTAGCATTTTTTTTGTAAAGTCAGTCAAAAAACAAAATTGAAATTGGGGCTAAGGATTATAGTGGTAGCAAAATTCAGTTTTATCTTTGTCTTTTTTTTTTTTTTTTTTTTAGTTCTGTATAAAATCTTGATTCATGTGAGTATGCAATATTACAGTCAATTGTATAGTTTTATGTGAGTTAACATATAGAGTAAATTCTTTTAAAAAACACAAAGCTATAGTCTTCCTGACTAATACACATTTTAATATGTTCACTTTGTTCAGTGAGATGACAAGAGCTTTATTTCAAATCGTTATAAAAATATGTTAACCTGGTGATACTACTTAACACAGTGGTAGTTTCTAGTTATTGACGTGTAGTTTTTTAAACTGAGTTTTCAGTTTAAAATTGGAGGTAAACATTCATAGAACCTGTGAATGGTGAATTTTACATATATACTTTTTTTTTTTTTGGTGGAGCATTGTGATTTGGGAGGGAAAACAGTTGGAAAATATTTGAGTGTACATATGTGGCTGCCTCTTCTAAAAGTAATCCAGAAATGGGTATGAATTGACTGCTGACTGATATAGGGCACAGAAACAGCATAATATCATAGTGGTTTTCCAGAGCTGCAGTCCCCAACCTCCTGGCTGCAGTGGTCTCTTATGGACTAGGCTGCATAGCAGGATTTTGAACAAGTTTCAAAATCAAGTGAAACTTCATCTGCATCTACAGCCTCTCCCCATCACTAGCTGATATCAACACCTGAGCTCCACCGCCTGTCAGATCAGCAGTGGCATTAGATTCTTGTAGGAGCAGGACCCTTACTGTAGCCTAGCGAGGGATCTAGGTTGTGTGGTCCTGATGGGTATGTAATGCCTGGTAATCTGAGATGGAGCTGAGGCGTGATGCTAACACTGAGGAGCTGCTGCAAATACAGATTATCGTTAGTAGAGAGGTTTAATTACTTGGGGACCATAATAAATCAATTGCTTGCAAACTCATATGAAAACCCCCATCCCACCCCTGGCCATGGAAAAATTATCTTCTCTGAAATCAGTCCTTGGTGCCAAAAATGTTGGTGACTGCTGCTCTAGAGGTAATTGAGGTACTCTTGTATCAGGGCTATCTGACAAGATTACCAGGAATGTTTCTTGTTTCCTAGAAATTGACAATGACATGTTTTCAGGAATAGAAAGCTTAACTTCCTTTGGTCTTATCTGTAAAAACTTGATTTTAATGTTTAAAAGCTTTATTTAAAGACCTGTGCCTTTCCCTTTTACTGTTGTTTTTTTTGGTTTATTTTTGAGACAAAGCCTCAAGCTGTCACCTTGGATAGAGTGCGGTGGCATCACAGCTCACTGCAACCTCCAATTCCTGGGCTCAAGTGAGCCTCTTGCCTCCGCCTCCCGAGTAGCTGGGACTACAGGCACCCACCACAACGCCCGTACATTTTTTGGTTGCAGCCGTCATTGTTGTTTGGCAGGCCCAGGCTGGATTCGAACCCGCCAGCTCAGGTGTACGTAGCTGGTGCCTTAGCCCGTTGAGCCACAGGCACTGAGCTCGCCTTTCCCTTTTAATAATTAGAAGTTTTCAAAATAGTGCCATTTGGACTGAAAGTCTAAATCAGCAAAATTATAAATAGTTTGCTTTTTTAGCAAAATACCATCATGTATGTAACAATACCCTTTGGTAGTGTAATTCTTTTAACATTTACAATATTTCAGATTTAGTGTAGGGCACATTATATTGCCATCATTTATACTTTTAAGTTAACTCAGGGAGTATAAGTCAAGATTATAAAACTAGAAAGGACAGACTCAAGATTTTAACTTAAATTTTCTGGCTCTCAAGTCCTCAGTTTTTCCACTTTAAATTATTATCTTTCTATGTACTGTATATTATTTTTCTGTCCTACTTTACTTCAGTAACTTTCAAACTTGAGCAAGTAAGGGTTGGATTTTTCTTACAGGATACCTTCTAATACCTCATCCATTCTAATTTTAAATATCTCTGGAGGATAAAGCTCTGTCACTTCCTCAGGAGACTGAACAACAATCTGATCTTGTAATCAGGAAGTTTTTCCTGATCTTTAGTTCAGGCTTTTCTTTTAAGTTGTCCTGTTACTTGTATATATTTGCTGTACTAGGGTAAATAATGCTCTCCCCCCATTTTATGTTTGTGACTATAAATGGCTCAGTTATCCACCACCTTTTCATTCTCCTATACTTATTCCTTACTTAGCCTAAGTTATATGTTGTCTCTTGATCTTTTGTCTAAAAATCAGCCTCTCTTAATATTTACCCAGTTGCTCTCCTAGTGTAAAAAAAATTTTTTTTTCGTAGCTGCCCTCCTAGTACAAAACATGATATCTGCATTTTATCTTGACCTATAGTCTGGAGAAGCAAGTTCCAATATTAGTTTTATTGTGATTCAGGGGGATCTTTGATTTTATCAAGGCATAGCCCAAAATTATAGGTAAAGAGTTCTCAAGATCATTTTAATTTTAGTTTTTAGAATGGTGTAAGACATGTCACAGTCAAATGAAAGAAATTTATACAAACAATATAATTACCAAATCAACTAATTACTCATGGTATAAAAGACTTTACAAAATTATTTTTTCAAATATTAATGCCCCTCATGTAACAAATATTATTGAATATGTGACAAAAGGGTAAGGCCCAGAAATACTAAATGTTAGAAGCCATTGTTGATTAAAAAACTCAATCAGAAGTGAAAATGAAATAGCTCTGAAGTAAGTGAAGAGATGTAATTGTAGCCTTAAAGTAAAATATCTAATATGGTAAGGTACATCTGGAAGTTGTTACTTTGTTCCAGTGGTTTTTCAGTCTGTTACCTTAGTTTGTATGTCATTTCTTCTCATTTTTGTTTATTTTTACCTCATTTTTTGGGTTTCCTCTTATTTCCACATTAGTAAAATGAAGTAGATCTATAATGTTTAGCAGTATTTTTTCCAGTAAAATGTACTGTGGCTAAAATTGAAATACTTTACTTTTTTGCCATTGTATTTACAGGAATTGTTACAGTAACAAGAGACAGTAACAGAAAAGTACATATTTAAGTTATTATAAAACACATAAGGTTTTAGAGCTCTTAATATTTTATTATTAGACCTTTTGCTACTAATTTAGTTTAAAATTCTCTGAGTAGATGTCCTTGTTCATTTATGTTTTGCTAGTTACATTAGTATTTTGGAAACATGACAAATATGGAGTGTTACTTTTTTACTTTGTAACTATCTGGAAATATCAAGACAGTCCATTTAGATAGCCATGTATGAAAGCCAGATGTAAGACAGCTTCTAATTCCAAGAGAAGTCCGTGAAGCTAGGTTCCTGGGATTTAATTTTCTCTTTTTGATTCTGTAGAGGCAATACGTAGAGGTGCAGAGTTCAGAGGCTATGCCAAAATCACATAAGCTTATGTTGTTGACTTTGAGTACAAGAAGAAATGCACAGTTCACCTTACTGAAATCAGCATGCACCAGTGCTGCTGACAGATTCATACCAAAAGAGCATCTTTTACTAACTCAAGTGCTGAGTCCTGTTTTTTTGAGATTATAGTCACGTGACAGGATTGGGTGGCTTTGCAGTGTCTAGGGACAGTCAAATCTATGGCCAGTGAAAAATTAGGTTTTCTGTCTTGGGACTGTGAGTAATAGTTCATGGAGAAATTGGATATATATAAGAAAACATGATTTAGTTAATTCTTAAAATTAGTCACTTGTCACTGCATTTTCTTTGCATTATATAGCATGTTGTAATCATTTACATGTTTTGCTCTGAGACCATAGTTTTGGTCAAATATTACATATAAATGCTGATTTTTAGGTTCATAGACCCAAAAGATCAAAGAGGATTTTTCAAGTCTTTCATGGCTTCAAAATATGTAGATTATTTTATTGTAGGAAAATTAGAGACTGTCAAATTGACCATATAATGCAGAAAGTGGCTATGTTGTCCAGAATAGTAACAGATCCCCCAAATGCACCTAATACACATAGGAAATCCTGTAAAGGTGCTTAGACATATCTTTCCATAGATTATCTAGTGAGTTATCTGCCTGTCTTCTAGATACAAGCTGATATATTGTGGTTTGCCCAGTGCAGTCTCTGTGGTTTACTCAGAGGAAGTGGTTCTTGTGGGTGAAGATCTGATCTTTTCAGAGATTGTTGGTGGCACATGCACTGTCAGCTGTTTCCTGTTTTATTGGCTGTTTGGGCAAGACCTTCTCAGGACCAGTAATGGTGAAGGGTTACTTAACTGTTTTGTAGCAGCAGGATGAATAGCTATAATGCTGTCTATCTGCCTCTCAGGTGATATGAGGGTTAAATTAATGTTTACGAAGAACTTTGCAATCCTGAGATGAAAAATGCAGACATGTTCCTAATCATTTGCAGGTTATTGCTCTATCAAGATAATTGCTTACTTGAAGTAAAAAGATGTCCATAGTAAATTTAATTTCTGTAGGCATTCAAATGTGTATGTTTTTTCTTTTAAGTCACCACAAGGGTCATGGTTAGAATTTTTTCTTTTTTTCCTACTTTTAACTCTCCTATAATTTTACTCTACATGAGTTAACTTCATGGAGTAGATACCTTGTCTCTAGTTCTCGGTAAGGTTTGTTCACTAAACTTAACACTTAGAGCAAGCTACATTGCCAGCTTAACTAGCATACTAAAATCAGGAAGTTGAGAGAGTTTTGTTTTGAGATCAGTAGCCGCAACATCCATATATAAAGCCCCATGTTTGCTTTGCTGAAAGCTGAAAGTGAACAAACTGACAGAATTGCATGTCATAATGCCTCATTTTTTGTTTTATTTTGCTTTGCATTTAGCCTTTGATATTTAAAAAAAATTAACTGAATATTTTGGGGGCAGAGAATTCCTTTAAAAGTAAATTGTCAACTAATATTTGAGTTCCTCAAGGGTAGAGGGATAGTTCTCATTAATTTTTAAGTAATTATTATTGACTTTACTATATTGTATTCTTTTTTTAATACTGAAAAGCATAAGAAGAAAAAAAATGGCCCAAATGATCCAGCCACCCAAATGTTGCTGCTCAGGTTAAACAAAGACATACACATAAGCACAATTCAAATCATATATAATGGTATAAAAAAAATCTTGCTGCTATTTTACCCTTATCCTTATATACCCATTAATTCTCAAAACTTCTGTCAGGGGTAAACATGGATAATTTTTAAAAATTTATCTTCCAATACATTTTTAAAGACTACCAGCCTATAATTTTAATATTCTTTGCATCTATCCCACAGTTGGTATATGTGTCAGCTCTTCCTAGGTTATGCTGCCATGGTTACACCATCAGATTTCAGTGGCTTATAACACTGGTTCATCTCTTGCTTATGTTATACTTTGTGAATTGTGGGGGTTGACGCTGCAGCAGTGCTTCATGTGTCTTACTTGGGAACCTTGGCTGGAGGAGCATTTCTTGTCTGATATATGCCTTTGTTGTAGAAGAGAGACAGAGCAAGAAAACTGCTATAAACATTTAGTAGCTCTTAAAGCTTTCACTTAGTCATGGTGTATAGCACATCAACTCATCTGTCATTGGCCAAAACAAGTCATGGTCAAGCTCATTGTCAGTGGGAGAAGGATGTGGCAGAGTAAGTCAAATGATAGTAATAAAGGCTGTTGATCCTCATAAGGATGCAAAGTGGGGTTGAATAATTTGGAACAGTAAATATAATACTAATATAATCACAGAAGGTGCACATGCATTGTTTGTTAAGTGGAGTCTGTTAAATTTGAGTCTGTGAATTTTTTTTTAATGGAAGATTTAAAGCATGTCCAAAATATACGTAATGGTCTGATGACCCTCTATCTTTCCATCTCTAGCTTCAGTAGTTATCGATGTATGGACAATCTTGGTTCATCTGTTTTCTTTTCCCACTTCACATCCTCAGTGGATTAATTTAAAACAGTTTATGGGTATCATAATTTTACACATAAATATTTCACTAAGTATCTTTAAAAGGTGAAGTCTGAAAGTGTGATTTTTTTTTTTTAATAGTAGAGCATAACTGTCAAATAGTTTGAGATAATGGTACTAGGGACCACAGATGTCAATTAGGAGAGGATATTCATTATATATATCTAGAATATATCTAGAATTTGACAGCTAGAACTTGTTTTGATTTCATTTTGAGTATTTATGGAGGAGGCTTGGAACAAAATGTTATCTACTTCTCTAGCTTGTCCTTTGCTTTATTTCTGTGTGTGTAAGTGTGTATAGCAGAAGCAGGTAATTAACCTTTGGAAAAAATAACATTGCAACAGATTTGATTTGTAGGAGGTTTCATTTCTCCGTTGGAATGACGCCAGTTGAAAGGAATCCCGGTTCTTAATGACTCCATGTCTTTGGGGAGCTCTTAGTGATGTTATTTACTCTGGAGAAAAACTCCAGAATCATAAGAATCTAGTGTTCATGCTATTTGTTGTGCAGAGAAAGGTTCTATCATATCTTTATGATGATTTCTAAGTGGTAAAAGTAAAGAAATGAGTCAAATTTTAGTTTAGAAATCATTAAAGCCACTTTCAGCTGCTCAGAATAGTTCATTTTGAGTGCCTGAAAGCCTCCATTTTGACTCAAGATGTTACAGATTTTATTAGCATTCAGTGTAAACAGTAAATTTGTCATTTTCATGGCTAGGAGTGTTAGTGTAGTGGCTCTAGGGTCATCAGTTTCACAAGATATTCTTTTTGGGGATGGGGGTATTATATAATAAACAGTGGGAATGGCTGAGTGCGGTGGCTCATGCCTGTAAATCCTAGCACTCTGGGAGGCCAAAGAGGGTGGATTCCCTGAGCCCAGGAGTTCCTGTACCAGCTCAGCCTGAGCAAGATGCTGACATTCCCCCACCCAGTCTTTACTAAAAACAGAAATAAAAATAGAAAAACTTTCCAGGTGTTGTGGCAGGTACCTGTAGTCCAAGCTACTTGGGAGGCTGAGGTAAGAGGATCACTTGAGCCCAGGAATTTGAGTCTGTTGTGAGCTGTGAAACTGTGGGCCTCTACTCGGGTGACAGAGTAATACTGTCTGAAAAACAAAACAAAACAAACAAACTTGAGTTTTCCTTGGCATTGAATTGATTCTGACTTTGTTACGTGGGACAATATAGTCTATTTAAAATCAAAATAAGTATATTTTCACCTTTGAGAGTAACTCTTTGACTTGCCATGGGTTGTGTTGTTTTCCTGTTGTTGTATAATACTTTAAATATTAATTTTCAGAGGTAATAGTTTGTCAGTACATGTTGAGTGTTCCTAACCCAGAAATCAGAAATGCTCCAAAAATTCAAAACTTGTTGGGTGCCAGCACGCACCACAACTATAAAATTCTACACATAATAAGTACTTAACACAAACTTTGTTTCATGAACAAAATTATTTAAAATATTATAGAAAATTACCTTTAGGCTATGTGTATAAAGAGTATATGAAGCATAAATGAATTTTTCCCCAAGATAATCTCATTATGTATGTGCAGTTACTCCAAAATCTGAAAAAAGTCCAAACTTTGAAATGCTTCTTGTTCTAAGCATTTCATTTATTTATTTATTTTTTTAAAGACAGAGTCTCACTTTATCGCCCTTGGTAGAGTGCTATGACGTCACAGCTCACAGCAACCTCCAACTCGTGGGCTTAGGCGATTCTCTTACCTCAGCCTCCCAAGTAGCTAGGACTAGTGGCACCCACCACAACGCCCGGCTATTTTTTTTGTTGCAGTTTGACTGGGGCTGGGTTCGAACCCGCCACCCTCGGTATTTGGGGCTGGCGCCCTATCCACTGAGCCACAGTTGCCACCTCTAAGCATTTAAGATAAGGGATACTCAACCTGTATCTTTTTTTTTTTTTTGTAGAGACAGAGTCTCATTTTATCTCCCTCAGTAGAATGCCCTGGCGTCGCACAGCTCACAGCAACCTCCAACTCCTGGGATTAGGTAATTCTCTTGCCTGAGCCTCCTGAGTAGCTGGGATTACAGGTGCCTGCCACAATGCCCAGCTATTTTTTGTTGCAGTTTGGCGAGGGCTGGGTTTGAACCTGCCACCTTCGGTATATGGGGCCAGTGCCCTACTCACTGAGCCACAGGTGCCACCCTCAACCCTTACCTTTGTCAGGATAATATACTTGTACTTTGGTTGCATTTTTCTAGTTACTGTATTTGCCCAAAAGCTATATGTGATTAGAATTCCCCCCCCCCTTTTCTTTTTCAGATAAAGTCTCACTCTATTGCCTTTGGTAGTGTACTATGGCATCATAACTCACAGCAACCTCAAACTCCTTGACCCTAGTGATCCTCTTGTCTCAGCTTCTGGAGTAGCCGGGACTACTCCATAATGCCTGGCTAGTTTTTAGAGACAGCGAGGTCTTGTTCTTACTCAGGCTGATCTTGAACTCCTGACCTCAAGCAATCCACCTTTCTGGCCTCGCAGAGTTGCTGGAATTAACAGGCATGAGGCACTGCACCCTGCCCATGATTAGAATTCTTGAGACAGTCTGGTAAATTGAATGTGTTGCTGGGTCGTGAACATGGAAAAAAAGGGAGCTTCTCACCATGCAGTTTATAGCTTAAAAGTATACAAAGACAATTCTGGTTCCAAAAATTAGAAATTAAGTCAAATATTATATGGACAAACATTAATAATTATATTGATTTTGATTCCCCTGGTAGATTTTTTTTTTTTTGAGACTATCGTATGTCAAAGATAAAAGTAAATTGTAAAGGAAAAGATACTTCAGCCTTTTCATTTTGTGTGTGTATGTGTGGGTGCTTGCGTGTGAGTGGTGAGGGGAGAGGAAGGTAACCGAAGGAAGATGATACAGAGAAAAGAGCCGGTTTTGGTGTGTCAGACTTGTTTTAATACTGAATAACTGAGAGAGTTTGGAAAATTTCTCTCTCTGAATAGCAGTTTATTTTTCTCTTCTGTAAAAATGGGAATAATAATATATGATTTGCTGAGTTGTTATGAAGATTAAATGAGAATATATTTAAATACCTAACATATAGAGGGATCAGTTAGTTATAGTAACTGTTGTTGTTTAAATCCAGAAGTTAGCTGGGTTATTCTAAACTTTTAAAATGATTTTGAATTTACAAGTACTTTCACCTGCTGCTGCAGCTAAGCTAGTTTTTCTTTCCTTGCTGTGATAATATTCCTTATCTTTTGTATTTCAATTATTGGCTGTTTTTAGAATTAAGATATGTTTGACTACATTTAAAAGGGATAGGTCAGACTGTGAACAATAACATCTCTAGTCACAAAATGAGTAAGATATTTATAATTGGCAATAAACTTTTAACTCTTGCCTTTGATCACTCAGAATTTTCCCAGTTCTATATTTATCAACATTAGTTCATTTGTTTATTTATTCAGTAAGTATCGAATGCCTGCTCTGTGTAGGTCATTGTCTTAGAATTATTTTGAGCCTTTGCAATCTTCTGAATTACATGTAAAACTTAAGACATTTACTGGACAGAGCAATGTTTATTGATCAGTATTGAAGATTAATGTGAGAAGTCACTGTATTTCGGGGAAGTTGTGTGAAATCATAATGATTAAATTGATCTTATTTTCCAAGTTAAAAATCACATATTGTGCTTTTGTTTCCTTTTTCTTTTCAGTTAAATTATGTTTTAGTGAATTAGCTAGATTTAAATGGAAAAAGCATTTGTGTAAGTTGGAAATTTAAGAAGCTTAGATGTTGCTTTTAAATGGAGGAAGTTACATTTTATGGATTAGGCATTGTTGTAGTCAGTATTTGAAGGAGAGCCTCTCTCCTCATTGTCAGCCTCTTTGAAGGTTAAGCATATACTTTGTGCATCCCGTGAAAATGTGGTATAAGTATGGCGATGATTTTGGTAGGTAAGGACTCTGGAAACTGTACTAGTTTGATTAGTGAGATAGTGTTTAAATTATGACTTGTTGCTGTAATATTTTAGACTTTGAAAGGTTGGCAAGATTTGTTGTAGTTGATAATGAGCATTTAGAAAGTAGATGAAATTTAATTACATAGAGAAACTTGGAGTAGTAGGAAAGGATCTTATGTTTATTGAGCCCTTATTAGACATTGGGCACTGTCCTATGTACTTTCTGTGCATTGTCTTTTTAAATCTTCTATGTAAGTTAAATATATCTTATTTGATTTTGTTTTGTTTTATTTTTTGAGACGAGGTCTTGCTGTATCTTCTAGGCTAGAGTGCATTAGGGAGATTAGGCTCACTGCGGCCTTGACCTCCTATGTTATCCCTATTTTAAAATTGAGATAAACGATGCTCCGAGAGGTTCACCGAGTTACTCAAGCTCACATAGTTTCACAACAGCAGAAAAGTTGGAATTATGACTCCAATGCCTTTTTGTTGTTGTTCAGGGAACTACTGGTCTCAGACTTACCTGCATTGATTGGGCTTATCAACCTCATCTAGATTAGTCTGTTGGCATTTTAAATCAATTGAATGAAAGCTGGAAAGTGGATTTTGTCATCAGCAATACTGCTGAAGTGGTTGTTTTTGCATTATAATTTTGTATCTTATTCTTTCTACTCTTAATCACCTATTTATTTCCTTTTCCAGATTTCTTACTAGGGATTTTTGTCACATTTCCTCTAAAGAATTGACTACATTATGTTTAGGTTTGT
Organism: Arctocebus calabarensis; assembly: GCA_963573935.1. NCBI lineage: Eukaryota > Metazoa > Chordata > Mammalia > Primates > Lorisidae > Arctocebus > Arctocebus calabarensis. The sequence goes on from CAUYON010090841.1 coordinate 28,354, forward strand.
TATTCATTACTTTAAATATATACACGTGTAAATGTTAGACCCTTTTGATGTCTCATCTGTGTTGCCTATAGATGATTTTCTATCTTAATTATTTAAAAGTTTTTTTAAGAAGTGTAAAGCCTATCTAAGTTATATATTTTCTGGTACTGTAAGAGCACAGTGGAGTAGGAAGTGACTTCTCAAAATTGTTACACTGAATCTGTAAGGGGAGGAAAGGGCAGCAAATGCATACTAGGCAATCCCACGCATAAATGATGTAAATAAACTGGGTTACAGTTTTTTCTTATTAAGAATCTGTATTTGGTTAAGTGGCAATGGAGATAATATTTTCTTTTGCCTTGTTATAGTAGTGATCCTTCCTTTGTTATCATTCAGTTTATGCTTTCTACCATTTAAAGAAAAAAGCAATCATCCTATTTATTATAACTATAGAATCATCTTTTTAGCAACACAACTTTGTTACTTTGAATCATTTCTTCATAAATTATATTTTGTGGTACTGAAACTCTGTGACATGAGTCTTTCTAGTCTAGTCACTTTTTATGCTGTAACATGGAGAGAACATTTTAAAGAGATACTTAGGTGTAAATTTTTTAACCTAACCCTTTTTGGCTATAAATTGCTTTTTTACATTATCTTAGGAATGCCAGACAATCTAGAACAGAGAGAGGAAGATAGTTGGTTTTTAAAAAGCCCACAAACTCTTTTATTGAGTAAGTACTGTTTCTAGGTAGAAAAAGACTACAGAACTGTAATTTGAGACTATTACTCTGTTTAAGGTTTGCAAAGAGGCTGTGTACAAAAGGCAGTGGTCTTCGAAGCATTCTTATAGATGCAAAGACTTTATAGCCCTTAGGGAAATCTATAGACATCCGCTATGAGAGCTGGGAAGCTGCTTTTTCCCATGCTTACAGGCTCCCTGTGGGGTAAAGGTCTGTGAGTTTTGCATAAATATTTATCATATCTCATTTTAGCTAGTATTACTCCCTCACACTATTAGCAATGAGACCTTTGCTTGTCCAGCTTGAAAAATTTACTGTTATTGATGTGACTAATCTGGAGAATGTTCTGTCATCTTTGAGGGTTGATGAATTTAAAAAGTTAGATTGGAAAAAAGTTATGGGAGGATAAACAACCAATTCGTAGTCAATGAATAATTTGTTTATTACAGAAATATTTTCCCATGCTCATTTATATATTTTTAATGAGGTTTTAATTACACAAGCAGCATAATCACTTTCGTCTTGTCACACCTAACAAATTATTGTCACTTTTATATATTTGATATAATGGTAGTTTATGTTTTGCATTTACTATACTTTTACAACTGTTTCCTAGGTTAGTAACAATAATAGCCAGCTTCCACATTTAAAGCAGCATTCTGGGTGCTTTATAGATGTTACGTTTAATAGATACAGGTAAAGAAACAGGAACTTAAGAAGTTTAAGTAGCATGCCCAGTGAAACTTGGGTTCTAGTCTGAATCTGACTTCCCAGTCTGCACGCCTAAACACTATGTTGTACTGGTAGATATAGTTAGTGGGGAGGTACTGTTGCTGCCTTCTAGGAACTTCTGGTTTAATACAGGGAGGGAGACAGCTAAGTGTCCAGGGTACAGGGAGGAGAAGAATTATTAACTTTTTGGACAGATCAGAAACAGCTCCATAGCGGAGATGAATACTTTTGAATGTTGAAAGGTAGGATGTATATACCAGACAGGCGAGGGATTCAAGAATGTTTCAGGTAAAAGGAGCAGTATGAATATAGATATGGCGGTTAGACAGCTCACCTTTTCTAGGAACTGCATGAGTCCAGTGTGAATATAGTATGGAAGTTGATGATGGGTACAACAGTTGGTAAGGTTGGAGTAATAGATGGTACTGGATTATGGAGAGCCTTTTGTGTCATTCTAAGGAGTTTGATTGTAACCTCAGTATTGGTGGGGAACCACTGAAGGCCTTCAGTCAGGGGGATAGTAAGATCAGTGTTGTGTTAGGGAAAAGTCATTAAGTGGCAATGTAAAGAGCAGTTTAGTCTTGAGAAGCCATTTCAGGTGCAAAGAGACCAGTAAGGAGACCAGTAATCTATCTAGATGAAAAATGATGAAATCCTAAACAGAAGTTGTGACAAATAGAATTTTTTAAGAAGATACTAAGAATACCAGTAGGATGAAAAAGTGGGTGGTGAAAGCCTGGGCCTTTCTGGCTTGTGTGCTTGGGTGGGTATTGGTTTCATTTGGCAAGAAGGGGAACATAAAAGGGAGGAGGCAGGGTTTTGTTTTGTTATTTTTGTTTGGTTGATGGATTAGATGGAGAATAGAGAACAGATGTAGTAGGGGACAGATTTAGTTTAAGATACTATATTATCTATTGATGTTTAACTGATTACACCAAAACAATAAACTTGTACCATCCATTATAATAGACACAAAGTAAATGTGGCTGTTTAAATTTAAAGTAGTTAAAATGAAGGAAAATTGAAAATTCAGTAGCACCACACAGTTCAAGTGTTCAGTAGCCATGTTTATTCAGTGGTTACTGTACTGGCTATTGATCACAGAATGTTTTAATTACTGTAAGAAGTTCTTTTGAACAGTTCTGCCAAACATTTATTATTTCCTACAATTTGTGATCAGCTGAGTGGTTTTGATTCAGAGTTTCTCATAAAATTTTAGTAAAGATGTCTGTTGTTAAAAGCAAAGGCCTCATTCATCTGAAGGCTCAACTTTTGAGGTGACTCACTCGTGCTGGACAAGTGGGTATTGGTTGTTAGTAGGAGGCCTTGGTGCCTCTGTTTGTGGATGGACCTTTCTATAGGAATGTTTGGGGCCGCTGGCTTTGCCCAGAGTGAGTGATTGTGGTCAGAGAGGGACACGAAAGCAGTAACAACTTCTGTGAGATGATCCTCTGAAATCATACTCTATCATTTCTGAAATATTCTATTGGTAACACAGATCAGCTCTATTTATTCACTGTGGGAGGGAGCAATACAAGGGCATGAAGACTTGGAAGCAAGAGTCACGGGGGTCATTTTGGAGACTTTCCACCACAGATAACTTGCTAAATATCCGAGTGCAAATGTCTAATGGGCAACTAGATGTATGGGGTGAAGTCTTGGCTACTGCTATTGTATTTGAGTTGAGTAATTTGAATAGGTGAGATCAACAAGTGTGAGATTGCATCAGAAAGACAGTAGAGTATCTTGGATCACATGTTTGAAAGAATGCAGAAGTGCTCTCAAAGGCTCCTGAGGAACAGCTAGAGAGAAGCAGGAGGAGAACCAGGAGAGTAGACTGTTCATAAAAGTTGGAAGTAAAATGTAATTAATGTTCCTAAGTAGTCAAGAGTAAAACTTCAGAAATTCATTCTTCCAAAAAGTATTTCTTGAATACCTATGGTGGAAACGAGAGAAAGATTGATAGATGAGTAAGACAGTCTCTAATAATGTAACACAGCCTGTTTGGAAAAGTTTCTTTGAAGACGGTAATATCATAATGTAGAGCCTCTTTAAAGTAAAGGGAGGATTTGAGTTGGGTATTTTAGGGGGGCATGTGCGTGTCCATTTAGTATAGATATTAAAATGGCTATGTTACATGTAGGGTATTACTAGGTCATGAAGTTTGTGATGAGTACAAGTGGTGAGAAAAGAGGCTGAAAGTTCAGTTAGAGTGGGGTTGAATACTTGTTGAGAAACTTGCCTTTATTCTATAGGCTGCTTTCTGAATACTACCTTGAGGATTTGCCACACTCTTATAACCCCTGAACTATCAGTTACTTAATTTTTTTTTTTTTTTGAGACAGTGTTTCAAACTTTGTTACCCTTGGTAGAGTGCTATGGCTTCATAGCTCACAGCAACCTCAAAATCCTGGGCTCAAGTGATCCTCTTGTCTCAAGCCTCCTGGGACTACAGGCCAGAATGTCTGGCTATTTTTTTTTAGAGGCTGGGGTCTCCTTGCTCAGGCTGGTCTCAAACTCCTGAGCTCAGGCAATTCACCCTCCTCAGCTTCCCAGAGTGCTAGAATTACAGGTGTGAGCCACCACATCTAGCCCTACTTAATGTTTTTCTTTAAGTAACATTACTTTTTAATTTCCAGAGGAAACTTCATTCATGTGAACAGAAAACCAGTAATTTTTGCTACATATAAAAAGCAACCGAAAAAAAAACCTAACTATTGTTATTATTATTTTTATTGTTTGGGGTTCATTGAGGGTACAAAGAATTAGGTTATACTGATTACATTTGTTAGGTAAAGTTCCTCTTATAATTGTGTCCCAACCCCAAAAGGTGTGCTATATACCATAACCCCCCTCTCCTCTACATCCCTCGTTCCCCTGCCTCCCACCTTGAATTGATCTGAATTTTTCTTCCATGCAGGTATATATTGGATGTTTTACTGGTTTCATATTAGAGTTGAGTACATTGGATTCTTGCTTCTCCATTCTTGTGATAATTTACTAAGAAGAATGTGAGTTAGCAATCCAGTGAACTATTACTGAATTTAGAAAAAGTATGAAATACGCCTGTAATCCTAGCACTCTGGGAGGCCGGGGCAGGTGTATTGCCTGAGCTCACAGGTTCGAGACCAGCCTGAGCCAGAGTGAGACCTTGTCTCTATAAATAGCTGGGCGTTGTGGTGGGTACCGGTAGTCTGAACTACTTGGGAGGCTGAGGCAAGAGAATTCCTTGAGCCCAAGAGTTTTAGGTTGCTATGAGCTGTGATGCCATGGCATTCTACCGAGGGTGACAAAGTGAGACTCTCTCCCCACCCCACTCCAAAACATGAAATAAAATAGTGCATCCTTTGATTTACAAAAATGCCTACCTGAAAATAAGTTCTTCACTAAGAAGACTGGTTTTGTTCAGTTAGCAGTAAAGGGGGGTTTGTTTGGGGATTGTTTGATTTATAAGATGTGATTTAAGGTCATTAGCACATTTTAAAAGTTTGATATTAACAAGTGCGAAGAGTCCCAACTTTCAAGTATTGTGCTTGAGTACTTGAGCATAATACAGTTAATGGTCAGTTTTTGGTCTATATGCAAACACTAACAAAAATTAGTTCTTTTATTCCAAGAAGCCATCTAAAGTAATCTGTAGAATCTTTTCTTCTGAGTGTGTCAAGTTATTTAATAGACGTCCGTGACATGGAAAAGGGGGTTTCTCAACTACTCTTTGCTGCCATCCATTTTGGGAAAATTCTTGGAAAATCTTGAAACCATTCAAGCATGTTTTATAATCACAGTATTTCCCATGAATTTTTATAGGAAGCCTTAATAGTCTTTTCAGAGAGGAAGAAGAATCCAATTCACCTACATATCCCATAGTTCTAGTTTTTTTGAGACAGTGTCTAACTGTGTTATCTTGGGTAGAGTTCTGCGGCGTCATAGCTCATGCCAAACTTAAACTCTTGGTATTGAGCAATCCTCTTGCATTAGCCTCCCCAGCAGCGGGAACAACAAACACCCACCACCATGTCCAGCTAGTTTTTTTCTTTTTGGTAGAGACAGTCTTGCTATTGCTCAGGCTGTTTTTAAACTCCTTGGCTCAAGCAATCCACCTGCCTCAGCCTCTCAAAGTGCTGGGATTACAGGCGTGAGCCACAGAGCCCAGCTCACAGTTCCAGTTTTGCAGTTATCTCCTTCACTTTGTTTTGTACATGGAATACTTAAACTTGTCAAGATAAATTTATGTTGTTCACATGAGCAGATATATTTGTCAAGATAGGCTTATTTGCAGAGCTTGTCTCAGTCATGCATATGATCTCACAAATTGACAATTTCTTGCAGAAATATTTGAAATTCTTCCTGTAGCTCAAATGGTTGTATGAAGAGTTTTCCACTCTTTCTGCCAAACTCCAGTAGAACCGCCATAGTTGACCACCTCCCTACTTTGACCACGTTCCTAAGTGACCCCATTTTCATAGATTGGACAAGCACTACATATACGTATGAGTACAGTAGGCCTTGTTCCTTAGGTTGACCACCTCTGTATGTTGACCAGCTACAGTCCTTTGGATGGGTCAACTTATAGAGGTTCTATTACTATTACAAGATTTTTAATGAATGTCCTGAGCTAAAATGACTCACAAAAGCCATGCAGATAATAATGTTAGAAATGCTGCTGAAGTGCCAGGAAAAGAGAATCATGCTCCATGTTAAAAGTTTTGAAGTATCTCAAGTTGGCTCAGTACAGAAGAGATTGCAGGAAGCATGTGATAAAGAGATGGTAGTTGTTTAGGAATTCATGGAGTCCTATAACATTAAGGGAAGCTAAACATGGTCCATTATTCTCAGAAGAAGTGACCAATATGTATTTAGGAAAAAGGGAGAAGCAATAGTTGAAATCATTTGGCGAACCTCAATTTAAGGCTCAGTGCCTATAGCTTAGTGGTTATGGCGCTGGCCACATATACTGGGGCTGGTGGGTTCAAACCTTGCCCGGGCCTGCTAAACAACAATGACCACAACAACCAAAAAATAGCCGGGCATTGTGGTGGGCCCTTGTAGTCCCAGCTACTTGGGAGGCTAAGGCAAGAGAATAGCTTAAGCTGAAGAGTTTGAGGTTGCTGTGAGCTGTGAGGCCATGGCACTCTATCGAGGGTGAAATAGTTAGACTGTCTCAAAAAAAAAAAAACAAAAAACCTCAATTTAAGAGCATCATGAGTTAAATGCTTGTATTTAGTACTCTATTTTGTAGTATGTTTGAATACTAAAACTCTTTCCAGTTGAGTTGTATTATCTTTACCCATTGTGTTAGGATTAGGTGTTTCAGTTAAATATTGCGAGAAGTGATGAAACAGTGCAAAAAAGAAAGTTATTTCTGTGAAAATTGAGTATGTGCTTTGCAAATGAGTAGAGACTTGTCATTAAGAAAGTGCTGTCAAATTAGATATTGATAAAAAGTAATGATTAGCTATTTATTTGAAAAGCATAGTTAGATTATTATGAGCATCTTTAGTTTGCTGCTCCATTGTAGGGAGACTGAAACAGCACTTCTGGGTTGTGAGATTATAGATGCTTTTTTGAATATCCTTAACCTATATTTTGTAGGCTTTCAACAATGAATGATATATATTGCTTTTGTAATGAGAGACTTTTTTGTTTTTTAAGTAAAAGCTGTATTTGTATTTTATTTATTTGAGGTAGACTCTCACTCTGTTGCCCAGGGTAGAGTGCAGTGGTGTCATTGTAGCTTACTGCCACCTCTTCCTTGCCTCAGCCAGTCTCCTGAGTAGTTAGGACTGCAGATGTGTGCCAGGACACCACTCCTGAAGCAATAAGCTTGGTTAAAAAAGGCTCCTCCCAAGCAGGGAAGGATAACTTTTGGGTCAAATAATCGAAATTACATGTATCTCTGTTGGCACTTCCAACAACAAAATAAGTAGGCAGGAAAAATGATCTTGGCAACTATTCCTTTATTAAGACTCTGGATAAAAGTTCAATTTAAAACCAGAAAACAATGCTAAAGGGAACTTTCTTGAGGACCCTCAATTTAAGTTAAATTAAGATATATTATCTGGGCTCAGGGCCGGTAGCACAGTGGGTAGGGCGCAGGCCATGTGCCCCGAGGCTGGCAGGTTTGAACCCGGTCTGGGCCAGCTAAACAATAATGACAACAGCCAACAAAAAAATAGTCAGCAGTGTGGCAGGCACCTTGTAGTCCCAGCTACATGGGAGGCTGAGACAAGAGAATCACTTGAGCCTAAGAGTTTGAGGTTGCTGTGAGCTGTGACACATGGCACTCTACTGAGGGCGATATAGTGAGACTCTGTCTTCCAAAAAAAAAAAAAAAAAAAGTATATTATCTGCTTTAGGAGAGTGACTTCAAATTCATGTCATGCTGTGGGCAGTAAAATAATACAGTAAAGGCTCTTTATGGAGTGCCTTATTTTTCCATGGAAGTATTGACTGATCACCTTTTCTGCACTTGATCTTAGTCAAATGGCTAAGAAACACTGATCACCTTTTTTTCTTGCTTTGGTAAAGTAATGGGACCACAATCTGACCTCAACAACCTGAGTCAAGTTTCTTAATTCTGAATGTGGTCATCTTCTCCCCAAGGTCACTTTTTTAAACATAGGTAGCTAGAAATCATTAGAAAGGAAAACATATTTTATCAGTCACTGATACTCTGTAGCAGCAGAGTTGGGTAATGTTAAGAAGCTGAATGCTGTCCAACATTCTTATTACATCTGATTCTTTGAGTGCTTGCTGACACAAGTAGGGAATCACACAGCATGGGAAGGAAAGAGCAATCTGTGATTTTGCTGTTTACATCTCAGAACTGATGTGATAGCTTTCAAAGTTTTCTGGTAGCTGGGTATGGTGGCTCATGCCTATAATCGTAGAACTCTGGAAGGCTGAAACCAGTGGATTGCTTGAGCTTAGGAGTTTGAGACCAGCCTAAGCCAGAGCAAGACCCTGTCTCTAAAAAAAATAGCCAGACGTTGTGGCAGGCACCTGTAGTCCCAGCTACTTGGGAGGCCGAGGCAATTTGAGCCCAAGAGTTTGAGGTTACTGTGAGCTATGTATTGCCACAGTACTCTACCCAAGGTGACAAAATGAGACTCTGTCTCAGAAAAAAAATAAGTAAAATAAAAACATAAAGTTTTCCTGTAGGTTTTGGAAAAATTTGGTAATTAGAGTTTTTTTTAAGAGTTATAGAACAGCTCAAAAATAATTTTCTTTTGGAATATGTTTTTAGCAGTAAACTAAGACCCAAAGTTTCCCATTGTGGAATAGAGAAGAAAGCTTATGTGGAATTTTAGATAGTGTTCTTATATTTGAGTAGCTTTTTTATGAAAAGAAATCAGCATTTGTTTATTGCCTTGTATATCCTAAATACTGGGCTGTGTGCTTACCACATTTAATCTTGACAACATTCCTTTAAGCAAGTACTTAGTTTAATCATTTGTGAGAACTGAGATTCAGTAAAGTTCAGTAAGTTGCTCAGGGTCACACAAAGGGTTTTACTTCAGTCTGAAGTAAAAAGTATGAAAAGCCATTCTTTTCTATATATGCTTGCTTGCCTTTTAGAAAGGTTTTTTATAAATAAATATCATCTGGCCCTTAAACAAATTATTTTTGTTTGCCAGGATTTGTAATATAGGTAGTCATTCTTACACTGCTGAAAAACAATTGGTTTTGTCCTTAGTGTCTGGCTGTCTCTGTAACAGCATCATCTCATATCTTGTGACTAATGACCAAAATAGTGTAGACTAAAAGCTTTTATTTTTAATTAAAAACTTATAATAGGGCAGCACCTGTGGCTCAAAGGAGTAGGGCGCTGGCCTCATGTGCTAGAGATGGCGGGTTCAAACCCAGCCCCGGCCAAAAAAATAAAATAAAATAAAAACTTATAATAAATTTTGGAGATAAAGGGGAGCTATATTAGAGCTGGTGCTTATTGGTAAGTTTCAGAGAATTTAGTCAGTGGATTGATGCTGTAAGTCATTTAAACATGACATTTATGGGAGGAGGGGGAATAAGGGGGGAGACAGGCAGGGAGGAATGGTGTGCTCCACTTAATGGGCACAGTGTAGAGGTGTATGGCACACCTTTTGGGTGCAAGACACAACTACAAGAGGGACTCTACCTAATAAATTCAAGTATTGTGACTTTGGTTGTTTGTATCCTCACATTAACCTGAAATAAAATAAAAATTAAAAAGAACCATTACATTTATCATTTTCTAGAGATTCATTGGATGAATGAATGTCAGTGTCAACAAAAGTAGTTTAATTTGGGGGTATGCAACAATGTTTTAATTTTTAAGGTAATTAATTCTAAATTTAAGAAAAGGGAAAAACCCTAGAGCTTTGCTTTCTTGGTGCTGTTAACAGAAATTCCAATTTAGCTGCAACATTCAATTTTAAGTTTTCTTTTTACTCCCATTTTATTTCATGGTGAAATATTGCAAGCAGAAGACAACAAAGAAAATACTGTAATCTGTGCACTCACCACTTAGCATCATCTTTTGGGGGAGAAGTGAAGGAATAAAAATTACAGATAGAAGTTGAGGCTTTCCCTGGTACTTTTCCTTGATCTTAATCTCTTCTCTTCCTCTCCAGAAGTTAACACTGTGGTAAGTTTGATGTTTATTGTTCCCGTCTATGTTTTTATACTTTGGCCACATAGTTATACAAATGTAAACATCATGGAATTTTTTACCCATTTTAAACTTTATAAAATTTGAATTCATGTTATATATATTCTGGAACTTGTTTTATTGACAAAATATTAAAATAGCAACAAACATTGCTAATTATAATAAACATTACTAATTAATATTAATAAAATAAATGAGGTAGGGATTGAGTTTTATTTTGCCATGAGGATAATTGGTTGTCTTGCTCCATTCATTGTACATTCCATCTTTTCCCTATTTACTTGCCATGCTATCTTTGTCATATATAGCATTTCCATAATTTGAGTTTGTTTCTGAGCTTTCTATTCCACTAGTTTATTTGATTCATCCTGTACCAGCACCAAACTATGTAGCTTACCTTATTTAACTCCATAAGCCTAGTCAGTTCCTTTACCTAGTTTTTCTTCAAAATTTTCATTGTTATTCTTGGCATTTTCTTTTTCCTTATGGATGTATTTCCTCTTTTGTGACAAAGAAACCTAATAATTACTGTCATTAAACTAAAAAAAAATTGTTTACATGAATTTGAAGACAGTACTGGGGACAGTGTCTATAATAGCAGTTTCATAAGTGAAAGAGCAATTTTTTTTTTTTTGATACAGAGCCTCAAGCTGTCACCCTGGATAGAGTGCGGTGGCATCACAATTCACAGCAACCTTCAATTCCTGGGCTCAAGCGAGTCTCTTGCCTCTGCCTCCCAAGTAGCTGGGACCACAGGTGCCCACCACAACGCCCAGCCATTTTTTGGTTGCAGCTGTCATTGTTGTTTGGCGGGCCAGGGCTGGATTCGGACCCCCCAGCTCAGGTGTACGTGGCTGGTGCCTTAGCCCATTGAGCCATAGACGCCGAGCCGAAAGAGCAGTTTTTTTTTTTTTGAGACAGAGCCTCAAGCTGTCACCCTGGATAGAGTGCCTTGGCATTACAGCTCACAGCAACCTCCAATTCC
>CAUYON010090843.1:0-18582 GCA_963573935.1 Arctocebus calabarensis
GGGATCTTGGGGTCTTGGTGTGTGCCACACCTTTTGGGGGCAAAACACGATTGTAAGAGGGTCTTTTCCTAACAAATGCAACCAGTGTAACATGGTTTCTTGTACCCTCAATGAATCCCCAACAATAAAAAAAAAAAAAAAATGCCATAATGTGAGTCACATTATAAGAGGTTCACTCTTGCTGTTCTGTGGAGAACATCATGTTTGGGAACAGGAGAAGAAACAGTGAAGCTAATTAGGAGATTCACAACAGGCCACATAAAAGTGAGGAGACTGTGGCTCAGTGAGTAGGGCGCTGGCCCCATATACCGAGAGTGGCGAGTTCAAACCTGGCCCCGGCAAAACTGCATCAAAAAATAGCCTGGGGTTGTGGCGGGCCCCTGTAGTCCCAGCTACTCGGAGGTCTGAGGCAAGAGAATTGCCTAAGTCTCAGAGCAGGAAGTTGCTGTGAGCTATGACTTCATTGCACTCTACCGAGGGCAAAAGAGTGAGACTCTATGTCTACAAAAAAAAAAAAAAAAAGTGAGGATTGCATTTCAGCATAATAGTGGAAATGATCACATTGAAGTTTCTTGTTGTGTAGAGACACAACATCTCTGTCACCCAGGATGGAGCACAGTGCTGTGATCCTAGTTCTCTACAGCTCCCAAACAGCTGAGAGTACAGGCACACTTGCCATGCCAAGCTGATTTGTTAAAAATGTTGCAGAAATGGGGACTTGTTATGTTGCCCAGATTTTAAATGTTTCCCCACATCTCTTGATTCTAACATTTTTATGCTGGTCTCAAACTCGTGATCTCAAGGAAATATCCCACCTTGGCTTCCCAAAAGGCTAGGTTAGAGGTATGACTCATCATGCCACACTGAAGTTATTTTGCAAAAAACAATTCATGGTAATTTCACTTTGGAATACAATTATCATAAATTAAATATCTTACAACATAGCTATCTTAAATTTTAATTTTAATTGTAGTTTTATTTAATCATATACATTAGTCAATTTAATGGATATTGTATCTTTTATTTATTTATTTTTTGTTTTGGTCTGAAAATATTTTTATTTTACTGTAATTATGTATTAAAGTAAAATGAAGATCTAGTACTTTAGATGGGCATAGAATTTTTTTGTTTGTTTGTTTTAAAGTGTTACAGGAGTACGACTATTTTTGGTTACATGGATCATTTTTGTATCTCTTATTCTAAAAGTAATATAGATAAACTTTTTAATTTCACATAAGAATTATCTGATAACACTATGCTATGTAAGTAGTTTCATGATTCGTATCAGTACACTAGATTTTCTTTATTTTCTACAAAGCACGTGCATAAGCATCACTGATACTCCTAAGGAAATCCCATGATTTATTAGGACACGGAATTATGCCCCCACTCGGTCAGTAGAGCCTTCTCTGTTTCTCTAAGGGCGATTGTTATTGTGGTGATTGTTATTATTTTGTCACTGCATAAATCTGGAGGTGGTAGAGACAGAAAGGCACAACATACAGGCCAGAGTAAAGGATTATCCGGATTCTGACTCTGATTGTCTTTGTACTCTGGCATTTATGGAGAGCAGATGAAAAAAGTGGAAAATGCAGCCAATTTCTCTTTTCTGATATAGAAATAAACAAAATTCACTAATTGCCATGTAACTTCTTCAGTCAACACCTCCCGCTGAAAGTTGTTTTAAATGTTTCCCCACATCTCTTGATTCTAACATTTTTATGCTCTTGAGATTATTTATACATTTTGGTTCATAGTCACACTTCTAAAGTAGAAGGCCCTGGTATTTACTAAGACCTGTGATAGGGTGTGTTCAATTAGCAGTAACCAAGACGTATACGACCCTTCCATGCTTTCTCTGAGTAAATTCGAGTGATACTTGCACTCTTTTAGGAATCCACCCTTCCCAGCTTTTACTCCTGCATCAAAACGTGTTTCTCGGCTAACATTTAACATTACTCTCTTCAACACTTGATATATTGTCATTTGCCTGTGAACTTCATTTTTAACAGTAAAATCGAAAATTTTAGCACTTCAAAATATATAGTACAATAAAAAATGTTAGCTTTTTAAAAAACTGAGAATCCATATACAAATCTATTTTACTAAGATTGATGTTATTCAGGTATCTCAAAATTATTAGCGTACTTTTTCTTTTATTCTCTTTTCTTTTTTTTTCAAGACAAAGTCTCACTTTATTGCCCACAGTAGAGTGCTGTGGCATCACAGCTCGCAGCAACCTCCAACTCTTGTGCTTAGGTGTTTCTCTTGCCTCAGCCTCCCGCGTAACTAGGACTACAGGCACCCACCACAGCACCCTGCTCTTTTTTTGTTGTTGTTGCAGTTTGGCTGGAGCCAGGTTTGAACCTGCCACCCTCAGTAAGTGGGGCCAGTGTCCTGCTCACTGAGCCACAGGCACTGCCCCAAGCTTAGTTTTTCAAGGCTGAAAAATTTATAGGGCACATTCAGGAGAGTTCTTAGTTTTTTCACATATAAATATTATATCATATGGTTTAATTCATAGTTTTATAAGATTCTTTTTTTCTAGACTAACTTATTTATTATTATTTAAAATTTTACTTTTAATTCTTATGGATACATAATAGGTGTACATATTTATAGGGTACATGTAGTGATTTGATGTAGGCATACAATGTGTAATGATCAAATTATGGTAATTGGAGCGTCCACTACCTCAAGCATTTTATCATTTCTTTTTGTTAGCAAATTTCCAATTCCACTCTTTATGTTATTTTGAAATACACAGGAAATTACTATTAACTACAATTGCCCTATTATACTACAGAGCACTAGACCTTATTTCTTTTCTCAGTTTTTTTGCACCCATTAATTATCTCCTCTCTAATCTCTTCCCACTACTCCAACTCTAAAACCTACCCTTCTATTTTCTACCCCTGTGAGTTCAATTCTTGTTATTCCTTTCCTTCTTTTCTTCTTTAGCTCCTTTGTACTAGTGATAATGTGCAATACCGGCACACCACCCTGAACACTTCCAAACGCATCTGAAAGGTTCTTTATAATTTTAAATCTTATAATTTTACCATTAATAAAAGCTTCAACTTATCTATTTCTTGAAATAAACTGAAATAAAATAAAAGAAAAACAGTGACCCAGTTAACAAATGTAACAAATATGTGTCTCTGACAGGGAGAATATTATGGATGTGCAATTCTCTTTTGATGTAATTGAAGTTAAGAGATAATAATTGAGAGCAATTATATATAAGTTAGCAGGCAACGTAACTGCCAGGATACAAGCAAATAGGCATCAATGATTCCACTTGGTTTTTAAACATATTTTGTTGAGCATTTTAATTTTGAATTTAAGACATTTAATCTAAGTTAATGTTTTAGTAAAATACAATTTTCTTAAATATCCTTATAAAAAGTAGTGATAAATATTTATTTATTTGTTTGTTTGTTTGTTTATTTATTTATTGTGAGACAGAGTTTTATTCTGTTGCCCAGACGAGATTGCCATGATGTAAACCTTGCTCACAGCAACCTTAAACTCCTGGATTCAAGTGATCCTTTTGCCTCAGCCTCACTAGTAGCTGGGACTACAGGTGCCCACCAAAACGCCTGGCTAATGTTCCTAACTTTGGTAGAGATGGAGTTTACTCTTGCTCAGGCTGATCTCAAACTCCTGAGCTCAAGCATCCTCCCTCCTGGGCCTCCCAAAGTGCTAGAATTATAGGTGTGAGCCACTATGTCCAGCAAAAAATGTAGAGAAAGTTTAATTGCTTAAATAAACAGGTAAATATGACCAGTTACTTGAGTAGAATGACTTTTCTTTGTATGACAGCTACCTGCCTCCAAAGGTGAAATAATTTTACTTATACTTCTAATAATCAGATTAATATATATCAGGGAGTTTTTGTTAATCTTGGTAACATTTTATTTTTTCATTTTCTCCTCAGAATTTGTTTCAAACTAATACGTTAAAATGATTTTTAAAAACTATACCATCAAAAAAATTAACACTTGGCTTTGAGTATTTAATTTATTATTAGATTGAAAAAGGTAATCTTTCTATGTTTTTTCATTAGTTTAATGATTATACTACTAATAATCATATTTAACATATCATAGATATAGATATCCTGAGCCTCTTCCTTTAAAAAGATTTAACAATTCTACTAGAAAGAGTGAGGACATTTAAGTCATCTAAAAGCAAGTGGGCATCTCTTCTATACCATTGGCCTGAAGACTGAAAGTTCTGAAGACTCAAAACTTTCCCTGAAGTGCAGGAAGACAGAAAGTTGCATTGGTAGTTCATTAAGGATACCAGTGTCACAGCTTTACCCTATAACCATTTCTAAATTACAATATTTTTAATAAACTACAAAAATTTCCAAAAATTGGAAGAGATCATAGAGATAATTTGGTTAACCTCCTTAGACACTAAATTTCTGTAGACCACATAGTTTTAAGGTTTGCCCTTGCACATATGGCCAGTTAAGACTACAGACAACACCTAAACATAATTCTTATATCAATATCTAAGCCATTGTTTGCATTTTAGATCATATATTTACATAATGGAATTATTTATAATTAAACTTTAACTGTCTAATGAGAGGCTTCCTTAATTACAGGCATATATGAATACACACAGTGTTTAAGCATTAGTCATGTCTTAGGCATCACCGTTCTCTTCATTCTCAGAAGGATAAATATTTATTGCACACAATAATAAGGATTATTTAAATTTTAATGTAATGATTTATTTTCTCATGGATATCTTTTCTGCATATCATTTTGAATTTACACATTAAATTAAGATATTCAGGGAAGACAATTTTCATTGATTTTCTAAAGAGGTATGCTTCATATAAAGGCAGCACCCATTGCACAATGCCAGGTGTACACCAATATAGAAATAAAGGAGGAAATAAACAGGAAGATATTTGCACACAAACTGTCCCCACAAATATATTTATAAAATATTGATTAATTATAGTCATATTTGAAGCAACTAGTAATGGAATCTTTTACAAGGTGTTGTCAGATTTTGCATCTCATCTGATGACATATTTACTATCTATATCTAAGGAGAGGGTTATCCCAACTATATTTTTAGTATACCTACTTATGACTTAATTCAGAAATACTGTCCTTTCCTTTCATGGTTGAAGTAAGCAAACCAAAAACAAGTACTGACACCAAAGTGTTGTTCCTTGAATCTCATTTATCTTTGTACTGCCACTTCTACAATATTAAATATGAACAAGTCAACGTCCTGGTACTATATGTCAACTAATTGTATACTGTGAAGAGAAATGTATTCTTAAAAATCATACTAAAAAAAAATGAGAACATTTCAGTCAACTAAAAGCAAATGGGTATCTCTTATATACCATTGGCCTGAAGAATAAATAATTAATAAACTGTAATTACCTTGAGATGAAGATGAATGGCAATTGTTTTAAAAGATACTAAGGTAGGCCAGGCGCATTGGCTCATGCCTGTAATCTTAGCACTCTGGGAAACCAAGGCAGGTGGCTAGCCTGAGCTCACAGGTTCGAGACCAGCCTGAGCCAGAGCAAGACCTCATCTCTAAAAATAGCCAGGTGTTGTGGCAGGTGCCTGTAGTCCCAAGTACTTGGGAGATTGAGGCAAGGGGATCGCTTAAGCCCTAGAGTTTGAGGTTGCTGTGAGCTATGATGCCTCGGCAGTCTATGGAAGGCTCCAAAGTGAGACTCTATCTTTAAAAAAAAATAGAAGACAGCACTAATGTAATTATGAGAATAATAAATAATCTAAATTAAAAGGTATGCAAAAGAAATCCATTATGCAGACGGAATCAGTAGATAATGCCTATATACTTGTCCAATGTAGAAATTCACGCTATCAACAATTGGACAAGTACTCTTCCAATTACTACTGGAAATTTTCCAGATAAATATGTCCCATACATTCATAATAATGCAGATTCCTTAGTTGAGATCTCTAATTGTAAGCTAAAGCTCACCTCTGTTTTCTTCCACATACCATTCTTAGTTCCATCCTAAAAGCTGCAACAACTAAATCAATTACTGTATTTCAGCCCTTCAATATTAGAAAACACTTATACTGTCTACTTTCTGTCTTGATAGTCTAAATATCTTTAGTGGCCTTGGTTGCTTTTCTGGTCCCTCATTCATCTTCACCTTCCTTCTTCATGATTCAATCAAAATTTTTTTATTTGTCTATTTTTATTCATGTAGTCCATGCTTGCTAAGAGAAGTGGACACCATTTACTGGTCCTAAGGTTTGGTATAACCAAAATAATCACAGTAATATAATTTTTTTGACAATTATACATTTTGCGTAAATCAATTATCATTTGCCGGTCACTTGGGATAAGTTGCTAATTCAAGTTTGGATATCTGAAATGAGCCTAATCACAGGAAAGTGAGAGAGAATTTAGCCTAACTTGCACAGCAGAAGCTCTAACCAAGAAGAGAACCAATCTCTTTGTTGATGAACCCAAGGGTATTAGGTTAAGATCACGGTTTTGTTGAACCACTGACTGATTCAAAGATTGAAATCTGCTCTCCTTTTGAACTGCAGGTTAGAAGAGTTTATAGATTATGGCAATTTGAGATGTTTTTCTTTCTTACTTTCTTAAAAATTATGTGTTTTGTTTGTGTGTGCATCTCTCTTGAGTATAGAGAGTTAAGTGAGTTATTCACCTCTATAAAAAGAGATAAGAAACACAACTTTATTTGGAAAAGAGAGTAAAGTACATTAGTGATATTCATGTGCTTCAGGAAACAATACATGAAATTATAAGTCACTGATGGATTAGTCATTGGCAAGATCGCCAAATGTGCAAGCAATTCAAAACGTGTTCACAAGTAATTTTGCCAATCAAACTAATAATGTAAAAATAATTCCTTTTGTTTCTATTCAAGCTATTTTCCACATATAGACATTTCTCCACCAACTCAAGATGGTGTGAAATGAGCACAAAACACTTCCACCCTGAAATCCCATTCTTGTTAACTACCCACAAGTGTTACACCTTTGCATGGAGATATTGAAACACTTTGTTAGATGTTAACACCTTATCATAGAGATATTTTCTCAGCAAAATTGTATAGTCAGCTGCTTAGCTTAAATGAAAGCCCAAAAGAGGGAATCAGCTTTTACTAAGAAGGCTTACAGTGTTGTGGAATTAGTATTACAAATATAATGACTTGGATAAATACGTATTATGAGTCACTTCTTTAGGAGATGTATGTTCCTTACATCAAGAAGCCAGGCACACATTATGCTAATGTGGTATCTAGTAAAAACTTAAGGATCTTCACTATTCTTTTTGTAAGTCCAGTATTTTCTTTGTTAAAATTTATGCATCCATTTACTGTCTATGCGAGCCAAAATCTATTTATAGAATTTATTGAGGCTTTTATGTCCTTTGCTTGGATACCGAGATTTTTCATGCATAAGCACTTTAATATACTTCCCATGTTTTCACTTGATTTTGTTCTTCCCATGGTTGAGCAAATAGCTCATTTGCTTTTTAGCGTCTTTAGTGTTTTTGTTGACAAGTTTGTTCCAGTTACGGGTTTCATTTTTCCATTACTTTTTTTTGTAATCACTAGAAATGATACATTAGAAGGAAAGAAATAATACTGCTGGTCAATATTTTTAAGAAACAAAGTGCATTTTTATTTAAAAAGTTAAGTTTGTGGATTGTGTTTTATAATTCTACTTCCTCAAATTTCCTAGAACTCTAGAATATGATAAAAGGAGGAATTAAAAATCATAGAAACACATCTTCCTCTTTTGCAGTTTTGAAAATGGAGAAATAGAAGCTGAGTTATTCATTTATATTCACCTTGTCTGTGAATAACAGACCTAAAACTTTTCAGGTAACTCAACATCCAAGGCTATTTCACAAGTCCATCCGTCACCTCTTGCAATAATAATGCTATGCAACAAACCAATGAACAAGGAACATTATTTTTTAAAAACAGTAAACATTTAGTACTCTACTAGTCTGCAGGTCATCTGAGTCATTATTTTTTCTATTCTGGACTGGGCTCAGCTGTCCCTGCTGTGCTTGATTTGGAAATTATGGTTGGCTGGGAGGCTGGCTGAAGGCAGGTTTTCACATCTGGACTAGAATGACACTAATGTAATTGTTAGAACAATAGACTCAGAATCTCTGCCTGGAATCTCTGACATCTCTGGGGACTAGTCTGACCGCGTTGACTGCCTGTGTCCCATCTGATCATCCCACCTTCATCAGGCTAGCCTGGGCTTGTTCTCATATTACAGGGGTCCTAAAAGTCAGACAATCGTCTCTAAATGTGCCTATATTTACAAAATATTCAGTATAAAATTTTACTAAGAGGTAGCCAACAAGCAAAAAGCATTTTGTAAATACTTTTTACAATTTTATAATGATTATCTTGTAAATAAATGTACATTCAGCTACAATTGCCATTTCCCTATGTATGGCAACCTTAGGAGAGGCTTTTGGGAAACTCAGTAGAGGCAGCATCATCAAAGTACAAGTGAGTGCACACAAGGGCTCTGGAGGCCTCAGTTTATAACCCATACACTCTTGCTTCTGCTGCAAGTCACAGAGCCAGCTCAAATTCAAGGAATGAGAAAAAAGTTTCATTTCTTGATGGAGAAGAAATAAAGACACATCGCAAATATGCACAGAAAGAGGGTTAAGTATCTGGTCATATTTGCAATCTTCTGCTATAAATATCGTGGACTATCATTCATTATTGTCTACTTGTATTCCTTGAAAACGCTGTCCTCTTCATCATAATCTCCAGAGAGACATGATGTATCAGCCAAGTTTTCTGTCTTTGGCTAACGTGCAGTACTTGCAAATTACTCTTCCATTCTATAACATGACTTCTTTTCCTGGAAATCTGATTTTTGCCTTCTTAATAAAATGTCACGACTATTGTACTACATGACATTTGATTAATTAATTATAGTGAAAAATACTTTAATATAAAGTATTAAGAAGCTAGTTTTAAGAAAAAAATATTTTCCTTATTTGATAGGACAGACACAGAACTTTTCCAAGCTGCCATCAACTAGAGAACTAAGATTATCTTTAAAATAGAAACCACGTGTTCAACCTTGTTAAGTTGCCTCTGTCTTCATAATTGTGGCACTGATACCCGTTTTGACTAAATACAATTTTCTTGAATTTCAATTCCTTGAGAAAAGTTAATTTCCCTACCTTTTACTACTTAAATTCTGAAAGAGAAAAAATGATAATAAAAAATATATTATCAAGTAGTTATAAGGTCCACGAAAAAATAAAATTTTATTAGGAGAAAGACAGAAATCTCAACTTTCTATAAATTGCCTACTGTGATAAGACTTGGGGTTGGTGAGAAAGCTGTATGATCTTCAAGTTTATTCCATTCATGATAGCAGTACTCACGTGTCTTTATAGAGTTAGAAAGTCAATATTTGAATCCCACCACCACTATAGTTTACCAAGGTGATATTTATGTCATCCTAAATATTTCACACAACTTCAGTGAACTTTGATTTTTTTATTCATAAAATATGATTGCTTGAAAATACCTTGTAGGAATTGCAGGATGTTAAACTGAGGCACAGCACATCAATTAGACTATATCACAATGCCTTCCTCACAAACAGGGACTTCAGAAATGTTTGCCGTTTTATAAACTGTATTCATGCTCAAAAGTAGGTAATTCTGAGGAAAATATAAATTCTATTCTGAGGTAGCTTGAAGTCTTTTTGTATACATTTTATTGGGGAATTAGTGTACATTTACAAAATTCTAGTGTTATAAGAATACATCCGGCATTTTCTATTATTGCTGTACCACATATTTCTCTAAAACTTTTCATAAAAATCTCCTACCATTGATGAAAGGTTGGTGCCACTAATATGTTAAGGGCACCAACTTCGGACATAATAGTTTTCCGATTTAGATCTGCTACTTATTGGCTCTCTGATGGAGGGAAATCATTCAATACGTCTGCACTGAAGGTTCTAAAACAGGAAATACTGGGATACAATAGGACCTACATTATGAAGCTGGTGTGAATATTAAGCAAGTTAATGTTTTAAACTACATGAAATAGGGTGGGTGTAGTGGGTCACACTCATAATCTGAGCACTCTTGAGGCTGAGATGGGTGGATTCGCTGAGCTCAGAAGTTCAAGACCAGCCTGAGCAAGAATGAGACCCGGTCTTCAGTAAAAATAGAAAAATTAGCCGGACATTGTGGCAGGCGCCTATAGACTCAGCCACTCTGGAGAGACTATAGGATCCCTCAAATCCAAGAGTTTGAGGTTGCTGTGAGTTATGATGCCATGGCACTCTACCCTGGGGCTACAGAGTGAGACTTGCCAAGAAAAAAAAGAAATACATAACACATTAGTGTCCTTCCAGCTTGTATGTTATTATTATTATTTAAAACAAAGAATTAGAAAACAGATGAGAGTAAAGCTGTAAAAGTTCATAGAGATATATTTGTTTAATGAACATAACGACATAGAATGCATAACAAATTAAGATATCACAAATGACATTTTAAATTATTTATCAGTGATAGTGGTTAATGGTTGCTGAAAATTTTGCTTCGCTTTACTATCACATCATCACTTTGTTGCACAGTTTAAACAGATGCTACATATATTTTTGTTTTTAATTATATATATTGCAAGATACCCTACTTCTTAGTGTCTCTCATATTGCACCAAGCATTCAATACCCATAGGTCAGAATTGATATGCATTTGACAAACTACATTGAAATGAAAATACATTGTAGGACTTTGGGTAAGGATGAGATTCTGATGGGTGGAGAAATGTGTATAAATGCACAAGAGCAAGAGAGAATGTTGTGGCATTAAAGAAGTGATCACCATATAGATTTTATCTCTCCAACTTATGAGTTTTCTCATTACTGATACGTGTCAGAAATTTCACATAATGTAAAAGTTGGACAAAGTATAAGAAGGTGAACTGCAACGTTAACTTAGTCTACTAGATCTTGGGTAGGTCTACTTGCACCCTCTCTGTTCTCCAGGACACTGAACAGAGAGAAAAAATGAAGATAGAAAGCCTGAGTTCCCATGAATTCAAAAAGCAAAGGCAGTGAAGACAAGTCCCTCTTGGACTTGAGGGATCCTCTTACTTCAAAAGAGGAACTCGCACAAAACACAGAAAGTGTATTGTTTTCAGGCCAGTTTTTAGAGATCACTTTGAGGAGCAATTTAAATGGTCCTAATAAAAATCTATCCTAGTTCAAACTATTTCCTATATATTTTATTTTTCCTAAGCATATAACTTTTATTCTTCCATAAATACAGAAAATGGTAAGATTTGTGCTCTGTATCAATTTCAGAAGGCTATTTCTGTTCATGTTTCATGTCACATTTTGCTCAGTTGCAGGCGGGGTGGCAGGATTTCTGCAGCTCTGCCAGACCAGTCACTTGGTCAGGCCTGGACTTCCAGAGTTAGAGTGCACAGGACGAAGACAGTTCAGATTGTATCTCTCAGGGGATACGAAAGGAATTTTTCTTTTATTAACTGTAAGGAATAGGAAGAAGAAATACATTTCCAGGATTTAGGAATGGAAAACTCAGAATATTTTTCTCTAAATATATACATATTAAACTGAGTTCTCATCAATATTCATATTCATGTATCAAAACAAATAATATAGAAATTGAGAAAAAAGAAAAAATTGTTTAAATTAATTTACACAAAAAGCCTGCAAAATAATAACTTGTTGGATAATTATAGCACATACTAAATATACAGGTCTGAATGCTTCAGATATCATTTTCCAGATTCCTTTGCTATGGAAACATAGCCTACAGGACTTTATTGAACATTAGTTATGATAGAAAGTACGGAAAGGATCGGAAGTAGTTTCCTCAGTAAAAGGAAAGTTTCGGAAAGTTTCCTCAGTAAAAGGAAGAGAACAAACGTTTCTGTACACATATAACTTCCATTCATGCTAATGAGAACTTTGCTTATAAATCTGAGCACCAGGAGAAAAAAAAAATATATATATATATACACATCTATATACTTTTTTATGTATTTAAATATTATACATATTTACTCTTGCACTTTCACTAAGAGCATATTTATAACAATTGTAAACAAGACTTCTTTTAGGTCACTAATAATTTAAAAGCACTAATATTTTGGGAAGTGTGGCCTTCAAAAACTTCTTGATCATTGAAGCTTTATTCTTAGAATCATTTACATAATTATATAATGTTACTTACAAATGAGATTATGAGACCTAACCTACTCATGTTTGATGGAGAAATATGCTTTTCATTTTATCAGATAATCAATATTAATTTACACAAACACACGAGAATAAGAAAGAGAAAGCAGGAGAACATGGAGCCCAGGGTGGGGGGATCGGAGGGAAGGGAAGGAGGAGAACAAGATAAAAATACAATAGATAAAGAGATTACAAAAGCATTTGTTGCATGTAGAAAAATAACCATGACCTTAAAGTAGGAAAAACATTAATTAATAATTAATTGAGCTGAAGGAAAACTGAATTAAATTAAATTTTGGCATTGTCTTCATAAGTATATTAGGAAAGTTTTTAAAAAAGAAGTTAAAGGACAATTTCTTCCCTCAAGGATATTTCACAATTTAATTTTGGCAGGAAACTTATACAAGCAACCGTAATATACCAAAGTTCGGTAAACAAAACATTGAACACTATATAAATATATGAGTATTTAAATGGATGGAAGCAAACTGCTATGAAGCAATAGAAGGAAAGATTTATGTGGGAATAACTTGTTAACAAATATATTAATGGAAAGCAAGAGATTGCGCAAGAGTTGGAACAAGAGTCAAGGCCCAGAATTTTGCCATAGTGGACTCACTTTGAATGGCGTCCATGTAGGAAATACGTAGTCATTAAATTACTAACAATCTGATTTTTCATCATGATTTTGCTTACACTAAATTATACCTAAGAATGTAGAACATGTGTGTATGTGCACACATGCAATTGTATGCGTGTACATATGTGACAGTTGACATTATATTTTTATGAAAATAAGATATAATACAAAAAACTCAATTACTTTATAACCAACAGCCAGATACTTGCTTAAAAATTTTGAAATATTTGTGATAACTGTTCAAGGTGAATAGACTTTTCCTGGGACTTATTTTAATAGCAATGGAGAAACATAGCTTTTAGAAAGTATTTGAAATCTTTTCTGATAGAAAAAGCAAATCTTACATGTAATGTTACAAACAAAGAAGCAATTAGATCAAATTTCTAATTGTGGTTCTTTTTATTACCTCTGTTTAAAAGAAAGGACAGGAGAACAGATTCTTGTACATAATGAATCTTTTTGGAATAGCTGGGAACATTCCTGAATAGTGCCCAAGGTAACTGAATTATATCAGCTAGTTAGTTATTCAGAAGTGAAGCACCACAGACCTTTGTTCCCTTGTTGATACACTACAGCCAATTTTTCTTTTATTTTCTGTCTGGTGTATTACTCACAATTAAAATAATGCATATGAAACTGATACTCTCAAGGTTATTTGATTTTAAAAGATTAATTTTGTTTTCTAAATTGCAATTTAACACAACTTTAAAAGAGATTTTTTTTAGATTTTCTTTTCTTTTTAATTTTTTTATGTATTTTGGTATTACTTTTGTCTTACACGTTTTAAGCTCCTCATACAAACATATATTAATATGTTGGTAATGTAATTTTTCACATGGAGGTAGTTTGTTTCTTTTGCAACTTTTTTTTTTTTTTTTGGCCGGGGCTAGGTTTGAACCCACCACCTTTGGTATACGGGGCCGGCACCCTAGTCCTTTGAGCCACAGGCGCCACCCGTAGTTTATTTCTTATAAACCTCAATTTTACTCCACAATAGACTGTCCTAATTCTTCCCAAATATGCAATACTAATTCTTTGCTCTTGGAGCTTCTTTGAAAGAAAACAAAATATAGAGTGTTGTACACAATAGCAAGGAAAGAGGAACAACCAAAGCAACACAATGAATCTGGGTAAAGAATCTGGTCACTGTTATAGCATTTCAGTATCTTACTTTCAAGTCCAAACCAGATATTAAAAATGACTCTGGCCTATAGTCTCAGCCGCTTGGAAGGCTGAGGCAGGAGAATCACGTAAGCCCAAGAACTGCAGGTTGCTGTGAGCCATGGCACTCTACCAAGGGCGACAAAGTGAGACTCTGTCTCTAAAAAAAAAAAAAGAAAGAAAGAAAAAATGACTCTGTTTGCAATTTTATATTTAAGGTTTAACCTACCTTGATTCCGTTCTTACCTTTATTCTTACCACATAGTACTACCACTTCTTTAAACTGATTTATGGAGAGTCCTCAAAACAAAACAAAACAAAACAAAAAAACCAACAACTGATACTTATTAAAAATTACACTTCAAGGGTGGCACCTGTGGTTCAGTGGGTAGGGTGTTGGGCCCATATTCCAAGGGTGGCAGGTTCCAACCTGGCCCGGGCCTGCTAAACAACAAGGAAAACTGGAAAACAACAACAACAAAAATAACTGGGCACTGTGGTGGGTACCTGTAGTCTCAGCAAGAGAATCACCAGGCCCAGCAGTTGGAAGTTGCTGTGAGCTGTGAAGCCACAGCACTCTACCGAGGGTGATAAAGTGAGACTCTATCTCTAAACAACAAAAAAACCTACACTTTTAATTACCATTCCATCAACCAAATGACATTTTCCGTCCTCCTCTGTTAAAATCATTGTATCTGTTGTTCAAAACAAGTAATCCATTACTGATTCTTTAAAAGCTTCCCTCAATGGACAATCCGGCCTGAGCTGAGTACTTAGATTTTGGAGCATTTATATCAAGGCAAGCTTCAGTCACTGGCAATAAGCTGTTTAGTGCCAAGTGATATTTCAAACAATTGTTTTTCAGAAATTCTATAAAGGTCATTTTTGGCACTATCCAACTTTGCAAGTATTTATGTCACATCTTCGGCTATGTGAGATTTTGCGAGAAAGAACTATATTGCGTGTATCATTTTCCCCTCGAGAACACAAATCTATTCTTTGTAAAGACAGAGTACTTTGATATGTATATGATCTAATGAACAGTCTGGCACTTTTTACTATTGTGCACTCAAAAATCATGTTCTTTATTATCATAATAAGACATTCTACAGATGAAATTAATCATGTACAAATATTAGAATGGAGAAACAAATTATTCATTATCATATTCCTTTCTTGTTCAGTTTTATAAAAATGAGTGTGACTTTAAAATTAACATTTTTTTCCTCAGTGGGATGGCCTCCTATTATGATATCTACCTTAATCAAATGACTTGGATCATTTTGTATATTATAAAATTTTCACAGGGAAAATTAAACATACGCATCTGGGAATATTGAAGGCATTTTAAAAGCATGTTATAAACTGATATAAGATGTGAGCAGCTGGAGCATGAGAAGTTGATGAATGGTAATTCAGTCCACTCTGTCCTATAGTCCTAAGTTATCCTTCCAGAATTTTAGAATTTAAATACTTTTGATTGATATATTACTTTTATTTTCTATCATGAATACTGGTATTTTTTACAGTTTTGTTTTGTTTTGTTTGTTCACTGCATTATACATTGTATTTACTTTACGTCTCTGGATACAAAAAAGACAAAAAAAAAAAAAAGAATGAATCACGTGTAAAAACTGGGATCTACATAATTGTGCTTGCTGGGAAAAGGTAGATTTTGAAAAAGGCAAGAGCGATTATCAAGAAAGATAAATTATAATGTTTAAGCTAGGTCATACTGTGATTGCAAGTTAGAAGGTATCCCTAGATCCAGAATGAAAACCCATTCTTAAAGCTGCATATTGATTACTGAAAACACAGTTCTGGTAAGACCACACCTCTAAGGGATGGTGCCAGCTCTGTGACTTCAATTTCCAGTTTTAGACCCAGTAATGTGTGATTATTCCCATCAGTTGATGAGGCAACTGAAGCCTAGAAAGCTGACATGGCTTGGCTAGTATACTAATCTACCTTTTCAATGACAGGAAGAGTAGTCCCAAAGGAAAGGAAAAAGTTGCACAAAACCTAAATGCGTATTTTTTCTTGGGGCATTTCCAAATGATATTCAAGTAGTAAAAATGAGTTGTATTTAAAAAAATATTAACTCCTACAATATATTATCATGACCATTTTTATTAATCTTAATTGATTAAGCACCCCACATGTCCTATAGATCTACACTAGAGAAAAGAAGATATTCATCTAAAATCTAGACCTGTAACAGATAATGTATGCTGTTTAAAGACCTAAATTACTACTTTCCTACATAGGTGCTTTATAGAGACTCATGATACATTCCTGCCTTTCCTATTAAGCTTTCGTGGGTTTTTACATGCCCAGAAGCATAGTGAAATCTTATTTGAATGGTGACAGTGCAAAGAAAAAAAAAATCCTCACTAATCCCTTCTAATCTTTTTTCAAGATTTGAGATTTTGAAACATTTCGGTTATTAAAATTTTTCACTCATAATTTATATATATCTAACTTAACATTTGAATCATCTTATATGTCTGAGATATTTAGACAGTTTCATTTGAAAGATAAAACAGTACTTTAAGCATTTCTTCAAGTGAAAGGTGAAACAAGGTTAACCAATGTTAAATTTCTGTTCTAGAAGGCAAGTTATCTTTATTCAAATAACAAAAAGGAATTCTAAAGTCTAAGAAATAGTGCTAACCAAGAGTCGGTCTGAATATGCAGAGACCCATTAATATACATTGGGAAAAAAATATACATTGGAAAAAATCTGATATTCTCTGTAGTTTAGAGGATTGAAAGAATAGTATTGCAATTTACTTTTCAGTTCAAGAAACTTAGGGAGTACAAGTGTTATTTGCTACATAGATAAATTGTATCATGCTAAAATAAAAATGTTAAATGTACCCATCACCAGAATAGTGTAACATTGTATAGGTGAATTTTTAACCCTCACTCCTCTTTCAATTTCCCAAGTTGAACACACACAGCCCCCTCCTCATAAACACACACTCCAGCCCCACCATGGCCCTTTGCAATGAAATCAACAATGGGCACCTAATAAGTGATTAATTCTCAATTTATTTGGGAATGATGAGCTATATTAAAATAATTCATAATGTTAATTTAAGTATAATTTGCTTCTGCCAAATCTCACTATATAAAGTACAATTTTTTGTGCTATGCAAACATAAACATGAATGGCGCATGAGATTTTCACTATATGTTCATACATAATCCTGGGATATTGATAAATAATAATAAGGAAATTTAAAAGTGGAGCACATCATTGCATAAAAAATATAAATTAGAATCATGGAAAATTTATCTTGATTTAATCTCCCTTACCACTCAACTATATGACTTTGGGAAACTTATTTAAATTCTCCATACTCACTTTTCTTACCTGTAAAGCACTACTTTGCCTATAATTTGACATCAGTAAGAGCTGTGATGTTTATAAATATCTCATAAATACTATTGATACCAAAACCCTAAACACACAAACAAAAAAACAGTGCCCTCGCTAGAATTTTATTAACAGAAATAATGTATATAATGTACCAGTTCAGAACATGGGTTATTAAAAGCTTAACGCATCACAATTTGGGGGATTATTATGATATCTAAATGTTTACAGGTTTTGTAATATATGGAAGAAACATTTTGATCAAAATTGATCTTTTTCATGTGATGACACAATTTTAGTCAATCTTCAATTTTTTATATAATTTTATTAAATCATAATTGTGTACATTAGTGCAATCATGGGGCACAATGTGCTGACTTCATATACAATCTGAAATATTTTGGTCGAACTGTTAAACATAGCTTTCATGACATTTTCTTAATCACTATATGAAGACATTGCTATTCTACATTTAATAAGTTGCACCAGTACCCTTCTAAGATGCACCTTTGCTTAAATACCATAGATGTAAACTTTCTGAAGGAAAATGTTCAGTGCAATAATACCATCAATTATTTTTTTTTTCCAATTGGATACTGTTGCTATAGGTAAATGTCTGCATTATTATAAGATACTTAGAAGTATGAATAAGACAAATTTGGGGGTAAAAATATTTTCTTTCTGGAAAATTTGTTTACAAATAAACATAACCTTTTAGATCCTCATCCATGTAGAGAAGACTCATGAAATTCAAAATGAAATAAATGGAAATGTGTAATACTACTTATTATTATATTGTGTATATTATGATGATGAAAACACCTTAAAATCATATTTTTCAAAATATTTAAATGAATTGACTCTGTAAAGCTCTCATTAAATACATATCTTTTGTTTTCTTTCTAGAAAAGGAAAAGAAAACTTTAGTCTTACAAGATTCTTTTTCCTAGAAAATTATTCCTAGTAATTAGAGGCTGATACATGAAGTAGAACTTGGTCTCTTGAATTCTGACCAATAGTCAATGTTGGCGTGGATGTGGAGAAAAGGGAACACTTCTACACTGCTGGTGGGAATGCACACTAATACATTCCTTTTGGAAGGATGTTTGGAGAGTACTTCGAGATCT
>CAUYON010090845.1:0-11317 GCA_963573935.1 Arctocebus calabarensis
GCAAAAACATAGAGGAATAAAAACTAAAACTAGACCTAGTCACTGCCATTTTATAAAATTTAGTAGAACAGGCTTAGTTACATTATAGGACCACTCGAGGCATAATAAAAGTTTTACTAAAATGTAAAGTTCTTAGGGAGAGGCAGATGTCTATGAGTCTTAAGTCTATGACTACTGCTGTCAATCATTAACCAGGAAACAAATGAATGCACTTATTCCCCTGAAAAGATAAAACTGTATACATATTATCAAAAAGACTGTGGCACTTGGAAAATATTCCTAGTAAGCAAATATGGTAAATGTATTTGGATGCATCCTAGCCTCTCTCCTTTTAAATTCTTTTGAGAAATACAACTGCAGCATGGGTAATAAAAGAATCTGAGAAAAAAGAGGTGACCTTACCACATAGTTCTAAGAATAAACACCTTTGAAAAGACCGATGAAAATAATGCTATAATTGTCTCATCCATTTTTACTTTTATTCCTTCTATAGTTTTTTAAACTTATAAGAAAAAAACTTTGCAATGCAATTTGAGCTGTAGGTAGACAAAATTATGTTTTCATGTGAAAGGTAAAATAAATGAAACACAGTGGGGCTATTTGCTGCAACTAAAAGCCAATTTTAGCCTCTCAGTCTTTTGAGTATACCTCAAAAAGCTAAAAAGTAAAAGGAAAAGGCAAGTCTTAAGAAATGATTTCTTGGGTAGCACCTGTGGCTCAGTGAGTAGGGCACTGGCCCCATATACCAAGGGTGGTGAGTTCAAACCCGGCCCCGGCCAAACTGCAACAAAAACATAGCCAGGCATTGTGGTGGACACCTGTAGTCCCAGCTACTCGGGAGGCTGAGGCAAGAGAATTGCCTAAGCCCAAGAGCTGGAGGTGGCTGTGAGTTGTGACACTATAGCACTCTATCAAGGGCGACAAAGTGAGACTCTGTCTCTAAAAAAAAAAAGGAAGAAAGAAAGAAAGAAAGAAAGAAAGAAATTATTTCTTTAAAAAATGAATGAGGCTGAATTATTGTATAGCCTGATGGATTTGTAACTTTCAAAATAGCCAAAACATGTTTATAATATTAACTAAAATAAATGCTTATCTCATGGCATCAAAATCATGCTCTTCCTCCATAAAAATTAACTTGGCTGCTCCTAAAACATATTAATTTTCTATGTATTTTACCTCCTTACTATGCAGGACAAGCAATTGCCTATTAAATCAATCTAATGCAGGCCTTTTGATAGAAACGCATTTTAAATACAGGCTTGAAGATCAGAGACAACATGTTATTAGTGATTGTTTCAGTTATACAACTAAAACCACTTTTTTTGTGGTCATTTCTTAGAGTAAGTTGATGTCTCTTCCAGTGAGAAGCCTGTCTGAATGTTTTGCCACAAACTGAACATTCAAATGGTTTCTGACCTGCATGAGTTAGATAGTGTCTTTCCAGTTTAGAGGAGGATGGGAAACTTTTAGAACAAACACTGAAATAGTACAGGAGGCCATCCTCAGTTCTCTCCTGATGCCCTGCATACCTGTAATAATGATGGCCCTGCTCTGAAAGACATGGCTGCCTGCAGTGGGTACCAAGAACGAAACCCTCTGATTCTGTCTTAACGCCTCCTTCTGATGTTTGATCTGAGACCTGATGAGAAGCATTATGGTTAACATTATCACACGAATGAATGCAAAGTTTGTTCATATTTGGAAATTCTGATTGGAAAAGAGATCTATAAGGATTCTTTTCAACATGAGTTTGTGTATGTCTTTTTAAGTGAGCTGCCTATCTAAAAGACTTCCCACAAACATTACAACCAAAAGGCCTTTGTCCAGTATGAATTAAATAGTGTCTTTGTAGTTTGGATACGGAAGGAAACACTTTCTCACATTTGTCACAAGGACATATCTTATGTCCAGTATGTATGTTTTCACTTAGAACTGAAAACCCACACTGAAGTACATCACAGTTACTAAAGAATTCCTCACCTGGTGAACCCAGCTTGGTAAGTCATTATTATTTACTGAATTATCCATGGTTATTATGTTTTCTGTTGTAAGAATACCTTTTAAATTTTTCCCCATATTTTGGCTCTGCAATTGCCTTTGCCAAAAAAATGGCAAAGTCAATGCTTTCTTCTTTTTATTGCCAACAGGCTTATATGTTCCACTTTTGCCAAGAGAGCCCATAAATGTCTTTTGGGTTTGTTCAGAGTTTGCTCACCAGAAAGATCACGATTTTTCAAGAAAATGTTTTTAAATACTTTCTTCTCAGATTGAAGTTTATCTAATTTTATTACCTCTAGCATGTTTAAGCTTGTCCAGGATTTTTTTAAGAATTGTTTTATAGTTGTAGCTTCTTTTCAGTCTTTTTTGGAATTTTGCCACCTCTAGCAGAAGGAAAACGTTTGTGCTCATTGAGAATCTGCTCTGATTCACAACACTCTTCACACTCTGGACATTGAAAAGGAACAATATAAATAGAGTGGACATCAAGTGGATTATTCTCCTCAGATTCATCCATATTGCCACTTTCAAAACCATCTTGATTTGAATTTAATTTATTAGGTAGGGGGCATGATTCTGGACTCTTCACCTTTAATGAGAGAGTCTGAAAAGTCTTACTCCTTGTATGGATTTGTTTATGCTTCAGAAGTTTGCTCTGAATCTTAAATCCTTTTTGACAAAAACAACATTGAAAAGATCTATCTTCTGAATGTGTTAAGTTGATGGATTTTTAAATGGGTTGACTGTCGGAAAGGTTTACTACACAGGACACATTTAAAAGGTCTCTGACCAGTATGAGTAAGTATATGCCTATCAAGTTTTGACTGTGATGGAAACATCTTGCTACAGAGTGTACTCGCATGAATACTCTTTCCTCTCTTCGTAGTGCTGTATGTGGGATCCGACTTAGAGCATGGGTGTAATGCCCATCTCTCCTCTGTGGCAAACGTATTATATGCTCCATACACTGGCTTTTCTTGCTTGGCCTCCAGCAGCAATCTTCGTGTCTGTTTAACATCATTCTGATAGGGTTCATTGTGAAGTTGTTGGTGCTTCACAAATGGCTTCAAATTTTTTAAATGGCGCTTAAAATGCCATTTAAAAGGCATATTGTGAGTTAGCTGATGTCTGCCCAGATGAACTAGCTGCCTAAAGATTTTATGACACAGATCGCATTCAAATGGCTTTTGACCAGTATGAATGCGATAATGCCTCACTAATTTTGATGGTGTTTCAAAGTGCTTGAAGCAAATATTGCAAATATATGGCCTGTTTCTGGGTAGTTTGTTGGCTCCCACACACGGTTGAATCTTTAGCCTATCAAAATTGCTTTCAGCCATCATATTCTTCAATGATATACTCTGATGGGCGCCAAGGCGTCCTTATACTCCACAGATGTCTGGAGCCGGGAAAGGCCTGGGAACTGCGCATCTCAAGGTCCAAACACGGCGAAAGGAGCCAGCGCATGTCCGCAAGGCTGGCGCGGCAAGGTGCTGAGCGCGCAGGCGCGGTGCGCGGGAGCTCCTGGAGACGCAGTCCGGCTGGAAACAGCTCCTCACGCATCTCCGGCCCGTTGTAGTCTCCTGCTATGCTAAACAGTTTGATGAAAATATTTCAGATTGTATATGAAGCCAGCACATTGTACCCATTGATTGCACTATTGTACACAGCTGCGATTTAATAATAAAGACAATAAAAAAAAATTTTAAAAAGGGAAAGGACGGAACTGGCATGCAAACACTAACCAAAAAAAAAAAAAAGTTGATATAGCTATATTAACATCAGACTTTGAAGCAAAAATCACTCTTAGAAATAAAGAAGGACATTTTATAATAAGAAAAGTTTAAGATAAAATCATAATATTACATCTAATAATATAGCCTCAAAATAGATATAAGAAGAACTGACAGAACTAAAAATAGAAGTAGACAAATCTACAATCGAGTGGGAGATTTTAATACAGCTCCCTTAGGAGCTGCCAAAAGAAGCAGATAATAAAATTCAGTGAGAAAAAAAGGAGATTTAAATAGCACAGTAAGTATATATATGACCCAGTTGGCTAATATAGAATACAGCACTTAGTATTTCCAGGATGTTACTGCCCCAGGCTTGAGGGGAGGACAGAAAGGAGCAGTTACAAGAATCCAGAAGCAACTTCACCTTGACAAAGGTCAAGGAACAAAGCCCAGGGATTTGCAAAGAGGGATCTGGAGTGCCAGACACCTCTACCTCACCCCCTTCCCTCTGACTTCCTCCCAAGGCTCCCACTGGCCAAGCCCAGCTGAACATCCTTGCTGTGGTACCCACAGAGATCAGCCCCCCCCCCAAGCAGTAGAAAAGGACAGGTAGGACAGCTGGGGGGATAGTGAAAGAAAACTGCCCAGCACAGGTGTGCAAAAATGAACCTTTCTCTTCCGCAATTCAATTTAATTTTTGCCTCTCTACCCCATCCTATCTTTTACAGGCATTTAATCTATCCACATTTCTATAAGCTCAGCCCATGTATAATTTCTCAGTCACTTAAGATTTAAAATTCAGTATTATGGCCAGGTGGAGAGGCTCACACCTATAATCCTAGCACTCTGAGAGGCCAAAGCCGGTAGAATGCTTGAGCTCAGGAGTCTGAGACCAGCCTGAGCAAGAGGGAGAGCCCATCTCTACCAAAAATCCCACAACAACAAAAAAAACTAGCCAGGTGTTGTGGCAGGTGCCCGTAGTCTCATTTACTCGGGAGGCTGAGACGAGACGATCACTTGAGCCCAAGAGTTTGAAGTTGCTGTGAGCTATGATCCCACAGCACTCTACCAGGGTGACAAAGTGAGACTATCTCAAACAAACAAACAAACAAATCTTAGTCTTATCAGGATGTTTCCTCTTTTAGGAATCCCTCCCTTTTCGTGGTTTTTCATTGTTCCAGGGGTTGATGCTAAACTCTGGGGTTTAAAGGGCCCAGGAGAGCAAAAGAGGAAGGTGCCCTCTTCGTAGTTTCAAACTTGAGCAGGTCTAAGGTGGCCTCTAGCTTTCAACAGGACTCATCTCACTTGGCCTGTCGCATAGCCAGTGTGTGGCTTGTCTGGTCTGTGGGCATTGACTCAATGCCCGTGGACTTCCCTGGGGACGTGGCCATATCTCCAGCCAGTTTCTGGTTGGGTTTGCCCCCAGTCACATGATGGTTCCATGTGCTGGTCCTCATTTCAGCCACCAGACTGTCTAGACCCATGACAGGCTATCAGTGTCTCAACAACTCCTCAATCCCTTGAGGGCCCCCTCGAAAAGGCGGGATGCTCTAGTAAGCCCTGGGAAACTGGGGTGGAGGATATTGAGAAAAGGAGATAATCCCTGACCCTTTTACCCTTTCATACCTAGACATGCCACCCTTCATCCCCCCTGTTGCAGGACAACACAGCAGGTGTCACTTCACTCCTGAGCTACATTGCGACAAGTGCGGTTCAAGTCTTCTCTCCTCTCTCATCCCAGACTTTTCCAGGGGGTGCAGAGAGTGAAGATTCCAATACATTCTGATTGCTTCACCCCAAACTCTTCCTCACCTCAGTTTGCAGGGTCTTTGCTGAATCTTTGGGAGGGGACCAGAAGAGCAGGATATGGGATTTCACCTCCACACATGCAGCAGCTCTTGGACCCAGACTTGAGCATCTCTGTTCTCTGGCTCAGGGTTCTCAGGGCAACCCTGTGGAGCGGAGTGGAAGAAAAATACACCGGTGAGTATCTCCTGAGTGCCCTCACAGTGCCCTGGTCCATGCAAAGAGTCAGTCCTCAGCCCTGCGTCCTCTCACCTTCTGACACTTTGCCTTTCTTCCGTCCTTCTCTCCTGCAGCATCAGTCTCTCCTCTTTGCCAGATCATTCAGCAGCACACAAATGCTCTAGTAGCTCTTCTTAAAACCAAGAATACCCTAGAGTCTCCTCCTTTGCAGCTACCCTCCTATTTCTTTACTCTCCATCTCAGCAAGCCTCTCCCCAGACCATCTGCCCTGGCTCTCTGCTCTCGCTCACCTGCTGTGCCTTCTTCAGCTCACTCCAAGTGACCATCTAGTCCATCCTCTTGGCTTTATTAAAATTCCTCCTGTAAATGCCACCACAGACCTGCCTGGAGCCAATTTATTACCCTCTCACCAGTGCAGTGACCACAGCCCTTTCTTGGCCCTTCCTTGGCCCAAGCAACGAACCTTGGCACATGTCTGGTCATTCTCCTCTTAGGTCTCATCCACTCTCTCCTCCAAATGCTGGTACTCGGACTCACCAGCCAAGTCATCCTCCCAACCTGCAGAGTTCCCTGCCCATCCAACTGCCCTCCTGGTCTGCACTTGCACTTCCAGCTGGCATCAAACACTTCATGAAAATAGATCTTCTGCCCCCACCCCATTGCCTACGTCTGTCTTTCAGTCTCACCTATCCACCCAGCTTCTCCTGGAAGGTGCACTTGTTGATCCCTGCTCCTTAATATGCCACATCCGAGCATCACAACAAATCCTAGCACCATTGTTGTTCTCCACCACGACCTTCCTGGTCCAAATCACCACTGCCTCCTGTTGAGACTATTTCAATGCCCTCAACTGCTCTCCTGGATCCCTGCTTCCCTCTCTATGATCTCCACCCAGCAACCACAGCGAGGCATAAACATATCAGAAACATGAAACAGCTCAAGTTACTCCCCTGCGTAAAACCTTTCAGCACTAGCTACACACTCATTACAGAATTCAAACTCAATGCCAGGTCTTTTTTTATGTGTTTTTTTTTCCCATGGTCAAACCTTAAAATCTTATTTTATTCTATATCTCAAAAACCAAAAATAAATAAATCTGAACATATGTTGAATCTGAATTTTTAAAGTTTAATTAATGAGGCTAGTCATGGTACCTCATGCCTATAATCCTAGCACTCTGAGAGGCCAAAGCAGGAAGATCCCTTGAGTACAGGAGTTCAAGACCAACCTAAGGAAGAGTGAGACCCCCTCCCTACTAAAAATAGAAAAAAATAGCTGGGTGTTGTGGCAGGTGCCTGTAGTCCCAGCTACTAAGGAGGGTAGCCCAAAAACTTGAGCCCAAAAACTTGAGGTTGCAATGAGCTATGCTGACACCACTATTCTTTAGCTGAGTTGACAGAGCAAAGATCCTGTCTCAGAAAGAAAAAAAAAATTCACTGATGAGCTAGAATGAGTATCTCTAAACAAGTGTGACCAATGTGGTTAATTTATCATTGCAATTTTAGTTAGCCAAATCTTATCTAATATTAACATTAGTTCCAGGTTACACAAAGGTAAAGGTAAAAGGTGGATGTTTTAAACTATGTCTTCATATCAATCTTCAAAGGTTCTCCTATGTAGGCGAATGCCTGCAATGGGGAAGGTATTTATTGGGCAACCATTAATTGCTGGGGTATGTTGGACAGTTGTGACCGAGAGGGCAGGTGACCTGCCCAGGGCCATGTGGCTGACATACAGCAGAGTCACCATGAAACCTTACACCTCCAGGATTCTAAAGTCTCTTCGCCCTTCTCGTTGTGACTGTCGGTGAATCTCTGAAGCTAATCATGGTGGTGAATCTCTGAAGCTAATCATGGTGGTTGCTGCAATTGCAGACTTCCGTGCTCTATAGCAGGCACAGTGCCAGAGGCTACATTTATTATCTCATTTAGTCCCCATGACAACTCCATGTGGTATAGGTGATAATGATCGCCATTTACACACAGAGGAACTAAGAGTCAGGACTATTACTAATTGCTTAAGTCAAACAGCAATAAATACTAGGGCAGGGCTTGAACACACTCTTAAAAACATGCTTGTGTCCTGCCACCCCTAAAGCTATGGGTCTTTAAAGGTAAACAACATTGTTCTCTGGGAGTACAAGATGATGTTGGGTAGGCCAAGGGATAGGGGCAAGGGACAGACTGTCTGTTCTTGATAAGGCCCTTTAGAAAGAGGGAGGAATGTCACAGAAACCTTCAGCAATCATCCTCCTCATGAACGCTAAATTCAACAACTATTCATGCAAGCAATCACCTTCAGAAGAACAAAAAATCAGGTGAGCAAACATACTACCTGGTTTTAACTTTGCATCAAGGAAGGAGGCACTGACAAGGGCAAAAAAGACAATCTTGCATTGCCTATTCCACCCCTACCCATACCTGCAGTGCCACACAAGTCCTAATGGAGAGACACTCTGTGTGCCCGGAGGAGCAATAGTGTAGTGATTATGGCACTTTGCATTAAAATCCAGGGCCTCCCTGGCACAGGGAAGCAGAGCACAGAGCAGAATTCTGCTGGTGCCTATGGAGGGAGCATCTGGACCAGCCAGCCAGAGGGAAATCCTGCCCCCTGACACTCAAGTTTCAGCTGGCCATACCACCAGCAGAGAAAAAGCAAACTGGACTAAAGTTGTAAGGCAGATGATCCACAAAAGCTGCCTTAGGCCATCCTTGGACAATTCCTGCAGCTGTGCTGGCTCGGAGCCAGTGGACTTGGGTTGCGCATAACCCAGTAAGGTACTAGCTGTGGCAGCCAAGCAAGTTCCTGTGTCAACTCCATTTCCCAGCAATAGGCAGTGTGGCTCAGGAGTCTTCTTCCACTTAAGGAATGGAAAGGGAAACTTTCAGAGGACTTTGTTTTGCAACTTGAGGACCTGCTCAGCCATAATAAAACAAAGTACCAAGCAGACTCCTGAGGACCTCAAGTCCAGGCCTTAGTTTCTGGAGGGCATTTCTGGACTCACCCTGGGCCAGGAGGAAATATGCTACCCTGAAGGGAAGAATCCAGTCCTGGCAGGATTCACCACCTGCTGACTAAAGAGCCTTTGGGCTTTGAATAAACATCAAAGGTAGCCAGGCAACAGTTACCATGGGCTTTAAAGTAAGACTGGTCTGGCTTCAGGTGTGACCTGGTGCTGGTGGCCGCAAGGGGTTGCCTATGCTACTTTTCCCCCACTCCAGCAGCCCAGCACAGAGAGTGAGGGAAGGGACTGAGACACTTTTCCTAGTAATCTCAGGAATTCTCCTATATCATACCCAACCAAGTCCACCAAGGTGATACCACCAATAGTCTACAAGAGTCATTACTGGGCTTGGGGGATCCCTTGTGCAGATATGGCATACTGACCAAAGATTTAGATGACAATACTCAATTTTCTTTGAATACTTAGAAAGCCTTCTCAAGAAGAACTGATTCAGAGAAGCCCATAGATTCTCTGCAAAGATTAAACTAAATCCTTAACTCTTCAATGCTCATACATTGACAAACATCTACAAACATCAAGAACATCCAGGCAAATGACTTCATCTAAAGAACTCAATAAGATACCAGGGACCAATGCTAGAAAAATCAAGAAATATTCCTTCAGACAAATAACTCACTGAATTTCTTCAGCTGTCCTAAAGAAGGTCAATGAACTTCAAGACAATACAAGGGAGGAGCTCAGAAGCCTATCAGAGAAATTTAATAGAGATTTTAATTTAAAAAAGAGAGAAGTTCAGAGAACTTTGTTTTGCAACTTGGGGACCAGCTCAGCCATAGTAAAATAAACTACCAAGCAGACTCCTGAGGCCCCCAAGTCCAGGCCTTAGTTTCTGGACGGCATTTCTGGACTCACTCCGGGCCAGAAATTCTGGAGCTTAAGAATTTAATTGACAAACTGAGAAATACATCAGAGTCTCTCAGTATCAGAATTGACCAAGCAGAAGAAAGAATTATTGACCTTAAAGACAGAATATTTGAAAATAACCACTCAGAAGGGAAAAAGGGATAAAAAAGTATTACACATATCAAGATCTCCTAAAAGAGCAGATAGAGAAAGAGATTGGGTTTCAAAGAAATAATAACAAAAAAATTTCAAACCTTGAGAAAAATATCAAAATTCAGGTATAAGAAGGTCATGGAACACCAAGCAAATTTAACTCATATAAGACTACTTCAAGATATTTAATAATTGAAAGTCACAGATAACAAAAAGGTACTAAGAGAAGCAAAGAAAAAAAGAAAACATATAAGGGAGCTTTAATATGTCTGACAAAAGACTTCTCAGTGGAAACCTTACAGGCCAGGACAGACTGGCATGACATATTCAAAGTACTGAAGGAAATAAAAAAGAACCTCAACCTAGAATACTATATCTGCAAAAATATCCTTCAAACATGAAGGAGAAATAAAGGATTTTCCAGACAAACACAACCTGAGGAATTTCACCAACACCAGACCTGTCCTAGAAGAAATACTAAAAGGAGATTTTCAATCTGAAAGAAGAGTGCCCTCGTGAACAATCAGAAATCATCTGGGCATATACAGCTAACTAGTAACAGTAAGCACAAAAATACAGACTACACTATTGCTGTAATTGCACAAACCACTGTTATCTTGAGTAGAAAGATTAAAGCACAAACCTATCAAAAATAACAACTTTTTGAATTATAGATAGTGTAAAATCATAAAGATGGAAACAATAAAAAGTTAAAAAGTGAGACTGGGCACGGTGGCTCACACCTATAATCCCAGCACTTGGGAAGCCAAGGTGGGTGGATTGCCTGAGCCCACAGGTTAAAGACCAGCCTGAGCCAAAGCAAGACCCCATCTCTAAAAATTGGACAGGCATTGTGACGGGCTCCTGTAGTCCCATCTACTCAGGAGGCTGAGGCAAGAGAATCACTTAAGCCCAGGAGTTTGAGGTTACTATGAGCTATGATGCCACAGCACTCTACCAAGTGAGACTCTGTCTAAAAAAAGAAAAGAAAAAGAAAGAAAAGGAAAAAAGAATTTAAAAGTGGAGGAATGTGTTAAAGGGTAGAATTTCTGTTAGATCTCTCTCCTGCATGTTTGTTGCTTAGCAGAGTTGTCATATGTTTAAAATAATTAGTTATAAAGGATTTTTGGCAAACCTCGTGGTGACCTCAAATCAAAAACCCTACAACAGATACACAAAAAAAAAGCAAAAAAATTAAAACATACTACCACAGAAAATCACTTTAAAAAAAAAGACAGGAAGTTTTAATAACCAGAATCCACAGAGAACTGAAACGTATTAGCAAGAAAAGAACAAGTGATCCCATCTCAGGGTGAGCAAAGGGCTTGAAGAGAAATCTAACGAAGAAATTCTAACAAAGATAAGCACACGGCCTACAGACACATGAAAAAATGCTCACCATCCTTAATCATCAGAGAAATGCATATCAAAACTACTTTGAGATATCACCTAACTCCAGTAAGATTAGCCCACATAACAAAATCCCAAAACCAGAGATGTTGGCATGGATGTGGAGAAAAGGGAACACTTCTACATTGCTGGTGGGAATGCACACTAACACGTTCCTTTTGGAAGG
>CAUYON010090846.1:0-26999 GCA_963573935.1 Arctocebus calabarensis
TGTCAAGAAAGAAAGAAAGAAAGAAAGAAAGAAAGAAAGAAAGAAAGAAAGAAAGAAAGAAAGAAAGAAAGAAAGAAAGAAAGAAAGAAAGAAAGAAAGAAAGAAAGAAAGAAAGAAAGAAAGAAAGAAAGAGAGAAAGAAAGAGAGAGAGAGAGGAGGGGGGAGGGAGGGAGGGAAGAAGGAAGGAAGGAAAGAAGGGAAGGAAGGAAGGAAGGAAGGAAGAAAGGGAAGGAAGAAAGGAAAGGAAGGAAGGAAGGAAGGAAAGAAGGAAGGAAGGAAGGAAGAAAGGAAGGAAGGAAGGAAGAAAGGAAGGAAGGAAGGAAGGGAGGAAGGAAGGAAGGCAGGAAGGAAAGAAGGAAGAAAGAAAAAGAAAATTCAGACATCAAGTAATGAAGGTTGACTTAATTGAGCTTACATACATAGCATCTCAGCAAAACTGGTCTGGGCAAGGTCCCTTTCATGTTTCATTTATTCAACTATTCTTCATCCACATTCCCCATTCCTTTCTTTATCTTTATAGGAAATTGCTGAGATTTGTGGATACAAGTTCTTGAATTAGAATATATTCTTATAAATATGTAGTGGGCTTTTGGTATGTATAGCTTAATTTACATAAAGCTACTTTTGTTTTACATAATTGACTTTGTGTTATATTTTTAAAATCTATACATGTTGTTATGTTTCTATCTAGTCTGCTTGTTTTAACTGCTTTCCATATTGGAAATATGATGTTTATTTATCTATTATCTCTGTTCACACACATGCTTCTGTGTGTACCTCTTACATGTTAACTTGTGTAACTTTGTAAACTGTTCCCCCCACTTGGGACAGAGTCTCACTATGTCACTCTCGATAGAGTGCTATGGCATCACAGCTCACAGCAACCTCAAACTCCTGGATTTAAGCAATTCTCTTGCCTCAGCCTTCTGAGTACCTGGAGCTACATGTACCCACAACAATGCCTGGCTATTTTTTTTAATTTTTTATTTTCTTATTAAATCATAGCTGTGTACATTAATGCAATCATGGGATACAATGTGCGGGCTTCATATACAATCTGAAATATTTTCATCAAACTGGTTAACATAGCCTTCTTGACATTTTATTGGTTATTGTGTTAAGACATTTATATTCTGCATTTAGTAAGTTTCACCTGTCCCCTTCTAAGATGCACCATAGATGTGTTTCCACCAATTATCCTCCCTCCACCCATCTTCCCCCATCCTTATCCCTCCCTTGCCCATTTCTCCATATTCTTGTGCTATTATTGGGTTGTAGCCTTCATATGAAAAACTATTGATTAGTTTCATAGTAGGATAGTAGGGCTGAGTACATTGGACACTTTCTCTTTCATTCTTGACATACTTTACTAGGAAGAATATGTTCTAGCTCCATCCATGTAAACATGAAAGAGAAAAAGTCTCCATCTTTCTTTAAGGTTGTATAATATTCTGTGGTGTACATATACTACAGTTTATTAATCCATTCATGGTTCAATGAGCATTTGGGATTCTTCCATGACTTAACAATTATGAATTGTGCTGCAATAAACATTCTGATACAAATATCTTTGTTATAATGTGCTTTTTGGTCTTCTGGATATATACCTACTAGAGGAATTATAGGATCAAATGGCAGGTCTCTTTTTAGATGTCTAAGTATTCTCCAAACATTTTTCCAAGAAGAACGTATTAGTTTGCATTCCCACCAGCAATGTAGAAGTGTTCCCTTTTCTCCACATCCATGCCAACATCTCTGGTTTGGGGATTTTGTGAGGTGGGCTAATCTGACTGGAGTTAGATGATAATTCAAAGTAGTTTTGATTTGCATTTCTCTGATCATTAAGGATGATGAGCATTTTTTCATGTGTCTGTAGACCGACCATACACCTGTCTACTTCAGAAAAGTTTCTCTCAGGTCCCTTGCCCACCCTGAGATGGGATCACATGTTCTTTTCTTGCAAATAAGTTTGAGTTCCCTGTGGATTCTGGTTATTAAACCTTTGTTGGAGGCATAACCTGCAAATATCTTCTCCCATTCTGAGGGCTGTCTGCTTGCTAAACTTACTGTGTACTTGGCTGTGCAGCTTTTTAGTTTGATCAGGTCCCAGTAGTGTATTTTTGATGCTGCCTCAATTGCCTAGGGAGTCCTCCTCATAAAATATTCACCCAGGCCAATTCCTTTAAGAGTTTTTCCTGCACTTTTTTCCTAGTATTTTTATAGGTTCTTG
This sequence comes from Arctocebus calabarensis, assembly GCA_963573935.1. Lineage (NCBI taxonomy): Eukaryota > Metazoa > Chordata > Mammalia > Primates > Lorisidae > Arctocebus > Arctocebus calabarensis. Next base: position 2,231 of record CAUYON010090846.1, read on the forward strand.
TCTTAAGTTTAAATCTTTAATCCAGTGAGAGTCTATCTTAGTTAATGGTGAAAGGTGTGTGTCTAGTTTCTATCTTCTACAGGTCGCCAGTCAGTTCACCCAGAACCATTTGTTAAATAGGGAACCTTTTCCCCACTGAATGTTTTTAATTGGCTTGTCAAAAATCAAATAATTGGAGTATAGCTGGGTTCATCTCTTGGTTCTCTATTCTGTTCCAAATGTCTACCTCTCTGTTTTTGTGCCAGTACCATGCTGTTTTGATCACTATCAATTTGTAGTATAGTCTTAGGTCTTGTAGTGTAATTCCTCCTGCTTTTTTTTTATTTCTGAGTAATGTCTTGCTATTTCAGGTCTCTTCTGATTCCATATAAAATTATGTATTATTTTTTCAAGATCTTTAAAGTATGACAATGGAGCTTCAATAGGGATTGCATTAAAATTGTATATTGCTTTGGGTAGTATGGACATTTTAACAATGTTAATTCTTCCCAGCCATGAGCATGGTATGTTTTTCCATTTGTTAACATTTTCAGCTGTTTCTTTTTTTAAAGTTTCATATTGTCTTGATAGAGATCTTTCAAGTCCTTTGATAGGTAAACACCCAAATATTTCATCTTCTTTGGCACTACTGTGAACAGAATAGAGTCTTTGACTGTCTTTTCAGCTTGGCTATTGTTGACATATATAAAGGCTACAGATTAATGAGTGTTGATTTTGTAACCTGAGACACTGTTGTAGTCCTTGATCACTTCTAAGAGTTTTGTAGTAGAATCCTCGGTGTTTTCCAGGTATACAATCAGATCATCTGCGAAAAGTGAAAGTTTGATCTCTTCTCACCCAATATGGATACCTTTGATTGCCATTTCTTTCCTAATTGTAATGGCTAAAACTTCCATAACAATGTTAAATAGCAGTGGAGATAATGGGCAACCTTGGTTGGTTCCTGATCTGACTGGAAATTATTTCATTTTAACGCCATTCAATACAATATTGGCTGTGGGTGTGCTGTAGATAACCTATATGGGTTTAAGAAATGTCCCTTCTATAACATTTTTTTAAAGTGTTCTGATCATGAAGGGATGCTGGATATTATCAAAAGCCTTTTCTGCATCATTTGAGAGAATCATATGTTCTTTGTTTTTTAATTTGTTTATGTGCTGAATTATATTTATAGATTTACGTATATTGAACCAGTCTTGAGACCCTGGGATAAAACCAACTTGGTCATGGTATATAATTTGTTTGATGTGTTGCTGGATTCTGTTTGTTAGGATCTTGTTGAATTTTTTTGCATCAATATTTATTAGTGATATTGGTCTATAATTTGCTTTTCTTGTTGGTCTTTTCTTGGTTTGGGGATCAAGGTGACATTTGCTTCCTAGAATGTGAAAGGCACAATTTTTCTATATTTGGAAAAGCTTGAGTAATATAGGTAAAAGCTCCTCATTAACTGTTTGGTAGAATTCTAACATGAAGCCATCTGGTCCCAGGCTCTTCTTTTTTAGGGAGATTTTGTTTAGTTGATGCTATTTCAGAACTTCATATAGGCCTGTTCAACATTTTCACTTCATTCTGGCTGAGTCTTGGAAGGTGGCATGCTTCCAAGTATTGGTCAATTTCCTTCAGATTTTTGTATTTCTGAGAATAAATTTTCTTGTAATATTCATTAAGGATATTTTGAATTTCTGAGGAGTCTGTTGTTATTTTGTCTTTACCATTTCTGGTTGATGAAATTAGAGATTTTACTCATTTGTTCCTGATTACATTAGCCAAAGGTTTATATATTTTTTTGACCTTGTCAAGGAACCAACTTTTTGATTTATTGATCTTTTGTATAATTCTTTTGTTTTCAATTTCATTTAGTTCTGCTCTAATTTTGGTTATTTCTTTTTTTCTGCTGGGTTTGGGATTGGAATGTTCTTCCTCTTCCTGTTGCTTGAGATGTCCCATTAAGTTGTTAACTTCCTCACTTTTCGTTCTCTTGAGGAATGCTTGCAGTGCTATAAATTTCCCTCTTGGGACTGCTTTTGCAGTATCCAGGAGGTCTGATAATACATGTCTTCATTGTTGTTTTATTCCAAAAATTTGGTAATTTCCCTCTTAATTTCATGTATGACCCATCTATCATTCAGCATAAGGTTATTTAGCTTCCATTTTTTGTATGAGTATGCAGATTCCAGTTGTTACTGAGTTCAACTTTTATTCCATGAAGGTCTGAGAAGGTGCAAGGAATAATTTCTATTCTTTTAAATTTGCTGAGGTTAGATTTGTGACCTAAAATCTGATCAAATTTGCAGTATGTTCCATGGGCTGATGAGAAGAATGTGTATTCATTTTGTTAGGATGAAATGTTCTGTAGATGTCTGTTAAATCCAAGTGTTAAATGGTTAAGTTCAAATCTAAAATTTCTTTGCTTAGCTTTTTATTGGAGGATCTATCCAACACTGCTAAAGGAGTGTTAAAATCTCTGACTACTATGGAGCTGGAGGAAATCAAGTTGCTGATGTCTGTTAGAGTTTTTCTTATAAATTGAGGTGCATTCTGGTTGGGTGCATAAATGCTAATAATTGAAATGTTGTCATATTGAGTATTATCCTTAACAAATATGAACTGTCCATCTTTATCCTTACTTACTTTTATTGATTTAATGCCAATTTTGTCTGCGAATAAGATTACAACACATGCTTTTTTCTGCTTTCCATTTGCCTGAAATACAGATGACCATCCCTTCACCCCGAGTCTACATATACCTTTTAAGATAAGATAAGATTCTTGCATGCAGCAGATATCTGGCCTGAGTTTTTGTATCTAGTCGGCAAACCTGTGCCTCTTTAGAGGACAATTTAAGCCATTCACTTTAATTGAGAATATTGATAAGCCTGGTAGAATTTTGGGTATTGAGTTTTTTGAAAGTCCAGTGGACATTTTTAATTCTTTCACCACTGTGGAAGTTGGAATTTGATCAAAAGTTTCTGAGTTGGTTTACTTTTGTGGTGGAGGATTGCGCTGGTAATTATGGAGAGTAGGTCTGAGAATATACTGGGAGTTGGTTTTGTTATGGCAAATTTCTTCAACATGTGAATGTCGTGAAAGTATTTAATTTCTCCATCATAAATGAAACTCAGTTTAGCTGGATACAGGATCCTGGGTTGAAAGTTATTTTGTTTTAGAAGATTAAAAGTTGATGACCACCCTCTTCTATCTTGAAAGATTTCAGCAGAGAGATCTGCTGTAATTCTAATATTCTTCCCCTTGTAAGTTATGGTTTTTTTAACGTCTGGCTGCTTTCAGAACTTTCTCCTTCATATTGACTTTAGTGAAGTTAATTATGATGTGCGCGGGGGATGTATTATTCAGGTTGAGTCGTGCTGGGGTTCTGAAACTGTCTGCTATCAGAATTTCAGAATCTGTTGGCATGTATGGAAAGTTCTCTTTCATCATCTTGTGAAGAAGACCCTCTGTGCCTTGGGAAGCCACTTTATTGCCTTCAGGGATCCCTATCAGATGAATATTGCTTCTCTTTGAATTATCCCAGACCTCTCTGAGAGAATGATCCATTTTTGCTCTCCATTTCTCTTCCTCTTTGAGAGTTTGGGAACCTTCAAAAGCTTTGTCTTCAATGTCAGAAGTCTTTTCTTCTGCTTGGTCCATTCAGGTACTGAGGGATTCTACTGTATTTCTCAGATGTTTGAAGGTTGCAAATTCTTGTCTCAATGTGTCAAAATCTTTGGTGATTTTGTCTGAGTTCTTGAGACAACTTTCAAAATGTTCCTTGAATTTCTAATTCAAACTTTTCCACTATTTTATTGATCTTATTTGCAATGGGATCTTCAGTTGTTTCTGCCAAATTGTTCCTTGGGGGCGTTGGTCTACTCTGGTTATTCATGTTACCAGAGCTTTTCTGCTGATTCTGCCCCATTATTATTTTACGCCATTTGGCTAGATGAGAAGATAAGGAGATGTTGGGTTGGGTGCTCCAGGAGTAGTTATTGGCCAGTCCTTCGCCCAACATCTGGGACTGGTGTCTGTACCTTTTCTCACAGAGCTTTGCCAAGGATCCATACAGTACTACAGCCTGAGAAACTTGGGACCTTCTTGGTGTGGTAGGACTAAGAGGCTCTGTCTTATTTTTAGCTGGTCTCTGTCTTACCCTAGTGAATGGGTTGAAGTCTCTATTATGGAGAAATACCAGCAATTAAGTCACGCCACCTCCCAACAGACAACAATCAGAAAAGGAAAAGCAAACCTGTCTACAACCACACACCCAGGGTACCACTTTGGATAGTCCTCAGGTGGTTGGCCCAGTTCAAGAGGTCCAAATCAATTGTTCCAGCCAGCACTGGTCTCAGGTGGGAGAGTTCAAAATGTCTCTGGCAACTAGAGACCAGGGGTCTGTTGGCAGCTCGAGTATGACTCACTCCTGTGCTCTGTGAAGTCAGAAGGACCCACCCAGCAAATAAATTAGTCTGGGAATGTTGATGTTTACTTCCTCACCTTGCACCTCTGTCACACCTAGTCAGTAGTAACCCCACAGGACTTTGACCCAGTTCCCTCCAATGAGCAGAGGCTCCAAGCGTTTTGCACTGCCTGAGTCATTGCCTCTGTCTCTCACAGGGAAAATCTATGTCTCCTTAGCCAGGTCACTACTCTCTGCACTCTCTGCCTCTCTCCAGGAGGGGGAGGTGAGGCCTGACAACCTTGGATGCTTAATGAAGGCTGGGATGTTTCACTCAGTTCCAGCCCTGCTCCTGATTGATGTTGCTAACAGAACAGAACAACTTCGCATTCCAGCCACTGCCTTCCTGCCTTTGTGTCAACTTTGATCCCCTGAGAGCCAGGTGCATCTAAAGCGCAGTGAAGCAGTCCTCTGGGTCAGCCCCACCCTGGGAGTCAGCTATCTCTGTGTATGTGTATTCTAGTCCCAGCACTTGCCCAGGCTGTTACTGACTCAGGCATACCCCTTACTCACAGGGCCTGAATTTCTGTTCCAGATCTGTTCTGCCAGTGGTTGCTACTGGAGAATATGCCTGGCTTCCTCTGGTTTCCCAGAGAGACTGGGAGTGTCCTTTCAAAATATCCCCAGGGCTATGAGCCTTACTGTTCCTGCTGCTGCGTTTGCTGTTCTGTGCCTCGGGGCACTGCCACTCCTGTATGGTTCCCTCTCAGCTGACTGTCCCCTCCACTCTCTTGTGCCAGAGAATCAGAATAGGTCAGCAATAGCCCATGTCCCATCCACACCTCTTGAGAAAATGCCCAAGAATCTGGACTCCACGGGGGACAGGCTTCCAGACCTCAGGGTGGAAGTGGAGAAGAATGCTGGGAGTTCAAAATTGAAGGTAGGGAATAAATACAGTTTTATACAATTTTATGCCTGGCAGGAGAGTGCCATGGCACCCTAGTAGGGGAAGGAGGTCTGGTTTTTAGAGGGTCTCTCCCATGGGATAAAATGGGAGGATATTTGAACTCTGCTTATTTGTTTGTATGGAGTGTACTACGAGCCATTCTCATGGGGGAGGGGACTCCTGTCCGGTTGGCAATGGTTTTTATACCTTTTGTTTGTATACTTGGGGTTGCAGCTTGTCTCAGCAGGGTTGATGTGCGTTCTTCAACCTTCTCTCTTGGCTCAGATATGAACCATCGGCTTTCTGGCTGAACTTCTGTCCTTTAGCTCACCTTCTGGAAGGGAGCCTCTGTGGAAAACTGGCTCCAGTTGGCCATCTTGCCTCCACCCACCGGCTATTTTTTTGTATTGCAGTTTCCATTGTTGTTTTTTTAGCTGGCCAGGGCTGGATTTGAACCCACTATCCTTGGTGCATGTGGCTGGCACCTTAACCACTGTTCTATGGGTGCTGAGCCAACTTTGCAAACTTTTGAGAGAGAAAGAGGAGAGGAGAAAGAGACTGGGTGTGGGGGTGGTGAAAGACAGAGAGAAAGGGAGAGAAAGAACTAGGAGTGAGCCGCGTACTCCTCCACATTCACTGACTTGGGATGAGTTTGCCTTTTCTGTCCTCCAACTGGCTTTATTCTAGAAGTTAAGACTTTAGTGTCAATTCTGTTTGAATAAAAACGCCCACCACCTAACCTGCTGTTGGAAATTTAAGATTTATTTAAAAGTCTTCCACCAAGGTTGCCAAAAAGGAGATTCCACAATGTCATTATTACAAAAATGTTTGGTAATTGTTTTTTGGCCTTTGTGTGTGTGATGCTCCTAGAAAAATGATGTAATTTGGCTTCCTACTTGAAACGAAACTATTCATCTACAACTTCCTAGCTGCAGGATAGTGTGCTAGTTATTATACTGTCTCAGTAGCTTCAATTTTATCCTCTGTAGCATGAGAATAAATACTTCATATCATTGTTGTCATGATTAGTAGAAATAATATACATAAAATGCTACCCAAGAGTAATTCTGAGCAAGTTCCATCCCCATCTCACACCCCATCTTCATCTTCCATAATGCTTACTGTAGTAGCTCTTCATTGTTTTATGGTACTGATGACTTCTAAATCAAATGAAATTCTTTGTCCAATTTTTTAAAATAATTATCTGTATGTTAAAAATAAGATTTTACATAAAATACCAAGTTAATCAAAGACATCTTATAGAGACTAAATACATTTTTAAAAACATTTTAGGAGTTCAAGCAGAGCCTTACAGAGTATTTACCTCTTTTCATGGTGGACAGTGCAAAAATAATGAATTAGATTCACAGTCCCTGTGATGGAGATGAAGGAACTGCTCACTGGGAACTGATGTAACAAGACAAGGGTTAAGCCAGGCAGTGGCAGCCCTCCAGCCTCGCAGAACACGTTCTGCTGTACTCTGCTGTCAGGAGATAAAGAATGAGAGTTCTCCGCATACCTTCTGCAAATTATAATTTGCTTTGTATGGAATAATCATTAATGGCTTTTGTTTCCTTGTCCTCAGGCACACTTCTCTTCTTTGTCTGTTTATGCCTTTGGCAAATGAGTTCATTTTTTGCCATTATTTATTATTTGTACTTGTCAGATTTTTAATTATATAATTAAGTTGCTATTGGTCTTCACTAATAAAAAAAATTATCAAAGTGTTATGACAGGGCTGTACCAAATAAAGGTTGAGGTCACTGGATATAAAAGAAAACGTAAAGATTCTAGGCTATAAGATATGCAGCCTGTTTCACTCAAGGTCAAGGTTCACCAGCACAGGAATATGGCCAGCTGGGGTAATATCCATTGAAACACAGACAATCTGCATTCTGTGTTATTCAAAGAAAGGACATTATCCCAGTGACCAACATTTTAAATGAGAAATTTTAGAAAAATAAAATGAGAGCAAACAAGCAAATTTTTTTTTCCAATTCCTCTCTGTGAAAACAGCAACACTGAGAAATGAATCTAAACAATTTAGATTACAGATAGTTTTTCCTGAAATAACAAAACTGAGGTCAGGAAAGTTTGTCGTTTGATCAAGGTCACATAAAGATTGGGTTCCTTTCAGGCCATTCCTTTTTTTTTTTAAATAATTTTATTGAATCATAATTGTGTACATTGGTGCAATCATAAGGCACTATGTGCTTTCTTTTTGTTTTTCTTTCTTGTTTTACTGTCTTTCTATAATTTGTGTATGCCATTGCTTCGTCTCACCAGTAACATTCATAATTTAAGAGACCCATGTCTTTGAGATATAAGCATTTGGGGAGTATAGATAAAACATTTACAGCACATTTCCGAGGCTGTCTACTTTTTCAAAAATTAAAGTAGACATGCTTTCAAATGAGAATTTATTTAAATAATCCAAACTCACTGTTAAGAAAAAATCAGAATTTATGTTGATTAACATCATAAACTAGACCATATACCCATAGATAAGATACTATGTAGATATAGGATAGTGTATAAGAATGTTATCATAAATTATTTTTAATATTGAAGATAATTTTTTTCATTTTTATTGTTGGAAAAATTATCTCTGAATCTTACCTTTTTTCTCCCAATGTTATGAAATGAGGCTTTCAAAAAATGCTCTCAAATTTCTTGCACATGAGCTACACTATACAACAAGATTTTTGGCCTTTTTCTCCATTTCATGTGAATAAGTCTGACAAAAAAGTAGTGGAACAAAGTATTCCCAGCTCTCTTCTGTGAGAAATCTGCTGACACTTGAACTGGCTTCTACTGGAATTTGTTTTTGGCTGATCTTTACATGACCTTTGAAATCCTGGCATCTGACCTGCCTCAAGCTTGGGCTCCATGGCTCTAAGCCTAGCTGCTTCAGGGACTTTGTCCTCCCAATCTAGTATTTGCTGGACCTCTCCGTCTGTCTTAACTCTCTGAAGCCAAGCTATAAGAAGCTGGTATTTTCTGGACCTCTTTGTTGGTCTCAATTCTATGAAAGATGAAATTTATAAAGAGAAAAACCACACACCTTTTTCTCGTGATGATTCTGTCCTAATAAATGTACCAGCACTGAAAGACGTCCTTACTGAGTGAGAACAGTAGGCTAAAATGGAAAGTGCTGCATCTTGGAAACCTTTGGAATTTGTACACAACAGGAGCCTCAGTCAGCTGATTTATTTTACTTAAAGGACTCTTCTAAACGAAAGATGGCTGAAGTTAGAAGTTAGACAGATTAAAATATCAAAAATTGACCAAGATTGTGAGTTTAAAATGATAATTTTAATAATGCATTCTTTCCCACTCAGATGCACTTCTTGGTTCTGGCTTGGGTTATTGGCAGACGGGCCGACATCCTCCACGGGGACAGAAGGAGTTCTTGCAAGGCCTCTACCCAACTGGAAAAGGGAAGTTCCAGCCATCTCTTAATAAAGCATGTGCTCTAGAGATTTGCAACTCAATTTTGTAGACCTAATGAGTTTGAAGATGATTGGAATAAACATTAAAACTTTGGTAGCAGCTTAGCTGAATTCTGGCTAATCTCTGTGTCCTCTGTGGCTTGCCCTTCACAGATGCAAACTCCTCAGAGCTATTGCTAACCAAGGTTATTAGTGCCATACAAAGCCAAAGGAAAATAAGTCAAGCGACAATCCTTGTTGTGTATCTTTAATTTACAAAGGGAAATTCTCTGGGCAGTTTTCATTAGCTCCTAGCAAGTTTAATTGGATGAAAACATTGCTTTCATGATCTTTGATACCATGTGCTGGTACAAATTAAAGCACAGCAGCTTCTAGTCACGGAATTTTGCTTCTCAAATGCCTCCAGAGGGTTAGCCTAGTAAAAGGAGGGTCCTTAACAGAATTATTACAACTCTCCAAGGGTGCAAATTGATACTTGTGAATATCAATATTTGGTAACAAACAAAAGAATAAAAGTTCAGATAAACACATGCATAAACAAACAATCATCAGAAATACAAAATATTGCACTTAGAGCTCTCTATTATATGAAATAGTGACAGGTAGTATTATCAAGAATTTGTTTTAATATATCATACTATCTGAATCCTTTCTATGTGAATCATAATACATTGAAATTTTTTGATTAATTTGAATTTGTATAATTGCTTATGGCATATTGACAGAATTTGGCCCATGGGAAGAACTCAACTGTGGTTATTTTGGGGATAATTACATCTATTACACTGATGATGTAATGTTTTGGTCTGACAAATAGTCTGCTACAGTAGAAGAAAGTAAAGGTGAGAAGCAGAAGACTAAGGTTTAATACATTTCCCTAAAATGAGTATCACAGAAATAAAGTTATATCCAGTATCCACAGCTACTTCTGAGAAGATCAGCCTTTGGAAGGCGACCTTCACTAACCAAAAGCTTAAATTCCTTAGTCAATGTCAATTATTGATTAGGACGTATGCCTACTCCTGCAGATGAGAAAACTTGGATGAACATTCACTCTCCAAAGGAAAATCACACATTGCCTGGTAAATCTCTTACAAAAAAGAAAGGAAAATCATAACAGAAATGTCTCAGTTGTGACAGCGCTTATTGTCCACATTTGCTACCTACAGTTGCAGCTGACAAGTGGATTAAATATTTGAGTTAGCTGTTAAGTCCCCTGGGCATTGACAGCCTCTGACTTTTATCTTCCTATGACTAGACTCCACTGGGTAAGCCTGTGCCTTCATGTTATGAATGGGATCATCACTCTTAAAACATCTCCATGATGCATCTGCACATACTTTGTTGAGACACAGAAAATGTGTATCATGTGCGTTTCCACTCCCTGTTCCAGGGATTGAGACAAATGTTCCATATCCACCACAGCATTGTGACACAGGCATGCGGTGTCCCTGATGAGAGTATAGCAGGCTCCCACTACCAACCTGAGAGGATGGATATGAAAGTAAGCAAGTTCTGCTCCTTCGCTATGACATGAGTTCTGGAAAGTGGCCAATCTCTTAGGGACGATTTTCCTTCCAAATGGCTAGCTCCTTTTAATGATTCTTGGTAATTTCAGATTCTGATGATAACATTTTCAAGCCTATCCCTAATTCTAGCACAAGTGCTCTGATTAAATAATGTAGTCTCATAATTTACAATAATATCTTCAACCAGACAATAGTTATTGTGGTAGAACAGCAAAAACCTTTAAAAGCATTTAAGCAATGTCTAGAAACTTTTCAAACCTTTTTTTGTATAAATTATGCATACAATTAAAAATATTGCTAATAATTCATTTACTTGAATAGTCATAAACTTTAAATATATGTTTTATTATTTTAACTCAACTCCATTTTTTAATTGGAAAGAATGAAATCAGTTTCAGCATTAAGCATCTTTAATAATGGTTTAAATGAAAGATCATGCCAGTGGTTGTAAGGAATTAATTCTAATTTCTAGAATAAATCAGCAAAATACATTTTTGCTACTTAGGAAATATTTTCTAAAAAAAAAAAAAAGAACATTTGTATGCAAGCACATGCCTTTCCTTCTTATGCAAATGTCAAAAATGCTTTAATTTTCCTGAACACTTAATTGATATTATACACTGCAGGGCAAGATTCATACAGAATCACATTTGTGTGAAAGTAAAAGTTTCTGTGTAGCAGTAATAATACATCCCCCAAAACAAAGAAATTATAGTAAGCAACTCTGTAAACAGTTAAGTGAAACATGTGCCACCAGAGTAGTATTGTCATGGGTTGGATATTAGCATCCGCAGCTGGAACAAATGTCAGGGAGAAGTGTTGCCTGTACCCTGTGACAGTAAGTTTATCTTTATCATTGTCCCCTAATGTTCACAGTAGAAGGAGGAATGTTTCCCTCATCTTTTTTTTTTTATGTCTGCCCCCCAAAAGAGAGTATATTCCTCACCTCTCTCCATGTTTCTGCTTCTGACACCTCTTTTGAGAACACTCTCCAGATACTAAGGACCCCAGTTAGTAGGGGCTGGGAGGAGGCAGATAAGGAGGGCCCCAGGCTTCACCCTGTGCACCACTGTGAAGTCTTTCCCTTGACACTTACTGAAATCCCTGAAGAGGACTCTTCTCCGAACTCAAGGAAAGAAAGCTTAATAGGTTTCGAGCCTTGCTCCCAACTGGTTTCTATTCTTTCAATTCACAAAGGTAAGATTTAACTCTTCCTTGGTGTCTAAAATCATACTGAATTTCATAGGATCCAGGCCTTGAAGGTATTCCAACTGTCATACTTAATGCAGGACTATGAACCTAATTTATCCTAATCTCATCTGCTCAAATCAGACGCTAACTCCCGGCCCTACTTCACATCATTGCCTCTTTAGAACACTATCTTCTTTGTAGATCTGGGCAGACTTTCATGAAGGCCTTAATGCCAGTAATTCAGTCTTGTGTGTTAGTGTCCCTAACTTATTTATTGGTATTTTACATTGTTAAATAGTTCAGACATGTAAAAAGTAAGGCGGCTTTAAGGAGCGTGTCTACACATATCCCCTGTCTACCAGGAAGAACAGAATGAGGCAGCTGGTGCCACACGTGAGCCAGCATCCAGAACTGGGGCATCTGGACCAGCACCTGACTTTGTTACATGCTATCCGAGGGCATGTGTGCAAATTGCTGAACTTCTCTGTGCCACAACATTGCTATTAGGTTAAAATTAGAGCCTAAACCACAGGGTTATTAGGAGGAATAGAAGTGTCAATATATAAGTATTTAAACACTTGTGTTCATGCTTGGCATTCAGTAGACCAGAGGGTTCATATTTCCTATTCTTCAGAAAATCTCTTAACACAGTTAAATCCCCCCTATGAACACATCATAAACTGTTTGTTATCTCCAGTTAGTGTTTATCAGTTCTCCAATATATGGGGAATATATAGATGTTTATATACTATATGCAGATATAAACATATATTCACAGGAATGATGCATGACATATATTTATACATAAACACACATACCAAGGACATGCATGTATGTATACATGCATTTTTATATGCACATATAGCTCCAGATTGATTGAAAGATAGATTTAAGCAATACCTCAGTATCTTTGTGAATGTTTTAAATCTTTAATGAAACATCACCATACTGCATGTATTCTTTGCTAACTCACCTTGTATCTCAATATCCACTTATGAAATGTATTCATATTAATACTGCTAGCTGTAATTAAATCACTTCACTGCATTGAAACACACTAAAATATAACAATTCGATTACTTTTACTCATATTAATAAACATTTATGTTACTTTTAATTTGTTGCTATGAGGACTGCTGTTGTGAACATTCTTTACATGTATCTTTCTTCTCCGCCTCAGATCTACTAGAGTACATAACACTTAGGAATGGTAATGCCGAGTCTTGGAGGGTATATGTATTTCACTTTCCTTTAACTGATTGTTTAAGTATTTAAGATCATCTGCTCTTCTGATAGCTATGTTTAAGACTTCCCATTGCATCGATTCTTCTCTAAATCCCAATACTTGTCATTTTCAGAATTCAATACTTTTGTGAATATTATTATGTTAAATAATTTTTCTTACATATGCTTTTAAACATTTTTACTATAGTCTAACTCAGCAATTTGAATTATATTTTCTAAGTATTCATGTTTTATGTTCTGTGGACGCTATTTACCCATTTTTCCATTGTGTTATCTTATTCTCTATTTTGCAGAATAGTACTTCTGCTAATCATGTGCTGTTCACAGGTGTTTCAAATATCTTAGAGAATAGTTTACGAGCTCATCATTCTTATTGTTCATTATTGATATAGTGCATGCAAATTTTACATTTTAATATAATCATCATGATCCTTTTTTAATAATTTTGGTTTTTGGTATTTAGTCTGATACAATTTTCTTTTATGCTAAGGTGAAATGAAATAAGATCAAAATTTTGTGCATGCCATACTGTTATGTATCTTGAAAATATGAATGGAAATGATTTGACAGAAAAATCTTGTATAAATGGTAGCAGTGGTTTCTACTGTGCAATGGTATTCTAGGCATATTTTTTTATCCTTACTACTTGTTTTTTATAATATTTCTGCTGTTTTATAATCACTCTCCCAATTGTAGTATCAGTAATAAGAAAATGTTGAGGGACTGTGAGTCAGTTTACAGGCACAAACAAACATACATGCTGATGCTAACAGATAACTAGTACTAATTCTCAAAATGAAAGGCTCTGGGAAGAACATACAATCATGGAGTGTGACTTTTTCTTTTTAAACTTGGAATCCCTTGGGGATCACACTTCCTGAAGATCTTCAATTGATTAAAATGACAATCTCTTTTGACTTAGTATGCAAAACACATGGTACAGGCTTCATTCATGTTCTTCAAGTGTTTTGATAAATAATGACCTTTGATTGAGCGTGTTTTGAAAAGGGGGACTAACTAGGAAATGAGAGCCCAGTAGTTACTAACCTGGAAAGAAAGGGGACAATTTTCGAACTCGAGCAGCCTCCATATAAATAATGTGTCTCCCACCACTCATTCTGTGACAGCAGGTTCCTACTTCCCTCCAGCAAACTGGGGTCTCTTCTCCTGCTTAGGTCACCTCCCTTGGTGATCATAATTCCTAGTGCCACAGCAACACAGAAACTACAACAAAGGAGTGATAACAACAAAGTGTGCTGAGCCTTGAGGGAGCTTTCATCTCTGTGAGTTTTAAGGTTTTGTCAATTGTCTCCACTTTGTAAATGTGCAAAGGCAGACACCTAGATTTGTTTTCAAACTGTGGCTTTTATCTAACAGATGATGCCATCAGACAGAGGTAGGGTTTCCTTCAACCCTCTTGTAGCAAAACACTTTTATCATTTTTCTCTAATTGATCAAATCTGAACTGTTTGCTCCAGAGGGATTAGACAGGACATTGTTGCTTTTTAAAGAAGCTCTATTAGTATCGGGTGAAGAGGAGTGTGAATTTGTACATGTAAACAGTTCACAGTAATTCAAAGCCCCTCCTTTCGGAAACAACTATGCATTAACGTCAGGGCCTGGTTTGGGTTAAATATAGTATGTGTTTTCCATGGAGCCACACAGGCAGCTCCTAAGTTCTCTGACAAACCTTAACATTCCGGCTACCGTTCCTGCTCATTTTACACTTCCGCCACCAACAGATCCCGCGTGGGTTATTCTTCACGTTTAGCTGTAGGGAGAGACAGTCACCAGGGCCTCCCTTGATGCCTGTGGTACCAAACACTCAGGACATTTCTTTTATAGGGAAACAGACAGATATATAAGGAATTACAAACTTGGGGATGTTAAAAATTGTTCCAGACATGCTCCTTGGTTAACAGTCCCTAACTCCCTTTTGGGATGGTAACTAGGCACCATACTGTTTTTATGGCTCCAAGAAGACCAATTCTTCCCCAGTGCAGGCTGAAGAGGAGAAAAAGAAATATCTATTTTTCTCATTTGTGCAGTTTACATGTCTTGGGATTTACACTGGATGCTACTCATTTTCTAAATCCTCTAGATCTCACTGAAAAACACTTTAAACATTTCTTACCTGCACAGAGAATCAATGGGACAGTATATTCTTTTTGTGCCTCTCTGTTACCTAAATATTTTATTTAAGGTAAAATGTATTATCAGTTCCTTGGGAAATTCCTCTGTGTTCTCATTACACACAAAATAGAATTTACAACTAACAAAAATAGCTGCCTTTCTAACCTAAGCCTGCTTTGCGCGCGCATGCACACACACACACACACAAATTCTGTATAAAAGCAGATCCATACTGCACTATAAACACAAAAGAAATCCATAGGTGTTGTCTCATCATGATTATTACAACTATTGTGTAGCTCACAAAATTTCACATAACATTTAAAAAATACTTACGATGTATGGAAACAGACCTACCTTTTATTAATATGAATTTAAATATTTCATTGAGAAATCCTTCTGTCATCTACTATCTTCATATCTGAATTACAAACTACAGGGACAAGTTTGATAATTTCTAAATTAGTTCTTTCTAAATTATTTCAATTCTTTGAAGCCTGTTTGCCTTCTTAGTTTATACAGGCCGATCAAATTGAAAGCATCCGTACCTCAGTAGGACTGCTTTCACGATGAAAGTAGACTACTTTACTACTAAGGGAGAATAATTACTAATGGGCTTTCAGACAGAAAATAATAGGGCACAAGTTCCAGATACAGAACTTTTCTTTTAAACTCTTATCTCTCCAGAGTTGAGAAGCAAGCAGCCTTTCTGTGGAATATTAAAAATGCAACATTGATTTTTGGCTAAGTAATTTGATCATTAAGACACATTAATCAATGCAGTATTCAGAGTGCTTCGAATAACTGGTGATCAGTGGTATAATAAGTATATTAAGTTAGTGGTCGGGACAAGTAGCAAGATGACAAGCAGACTGAGCGCAAACAATCAAACTATCAGTAGTTTGGCATCCCTGTATTACCATTGATCCCATAAATGAAATGATTAAGGTGAAATGAGTATATAGGATGGATGCTCTGGCATTTTGACCTTAAGGAATACAGATGCGTATGTTAATATTTCAAAGGTTTGCAGGAAAGTCCTTAAGGTAAAATGCAGACAGCCTATTTATACTTGTTGTTGACAGATAATTGTATCAAATAGTTAGTGGTGGCAAAAATGAAGTAGAGTGTTCAGTGACTAGATCTTGTGGTCCACTAAACAGCAACACAGGCATCACCTAAGAATTCATGAGAAATACAAAATCTCAAGCCATACTCTTGAACTACTTACCTCAGAATCTTTTATTTTTATAGCAATAGAAACCTAAGACTCCTCTTTTTATTTGAGGTTTTTTTTTTTTTTATTCTTGCAGTTTTTAGTTTGGGCCAGGTTTGAACCCACCACCTCTGGTAAATGGGGCTGGCGCCCTACTCCTTTAAGCCATAGGTGCTGCTCTAAGACTCCTCTTTTTAACAAGATGTATATCTGCCTCAAAGTTTTTGAAGCATAGGTTTAGATCCTTTATGACTTTAAAAACCTATTCTTACAAAGCCAAGCCAAAACAGCTATTAACTAATGTCTCATATTTCAGGATGTCATGAAAAATTTTCTTAGCCCAGATGATATCTTTTAGCAGAGAGGTAGTTTCTCTGTGTCATTTCCCCCTAATGGTCAAAGGCCAGAGAACAAGGTGAAGTGCCAGCTGACTGCTCCAGCTCTGCCTCCATGCCTGGCATGGTTCCTGCTCAGGGTTTTACATTTAGGAGTTTCCTGGGACAGGAAAAAAGCATGCCAATTCCATCACCCTTCACTGAAAATGCTTGTCGCCTAGACTCTCCACGACTACATATGTCAAACATTTAAGGGAAAAAAATGTATTTTCTTTCCATGAAAAGGACGAGACCATTCTTTACCCTTATTGAAATCTGTGACTCAATCACAGACGCTTCTCTTTCCTTGCCAAAATGCCATTCTGTCTCTGAGCTTGAGACAAACATTTTCCCTTTTATAATACAAACTATACCAGATTTGTTTTTGTTGAATTTCACAGAACCAAGATCCTTTTTTAGCACTCATCTAAATGTATAATACAGTCCCGTTTTTGTCACAATGTGATTATTACTATCTTGATACTAGAAGGCAGCGCATATATCTTATTGCCTCTGTGTGTTGCCTTTCCTAAGCACAATACGTGACCCATAGACAGCATTTATTAGTATTTGCTGATTAAATGAACAAAGTTATGTGAGACTTAAAGAGATAGAGTAATTTCTGAAAATCACACAGGCAAGAATCTTTCCAACTATGAATTCTACATTTTAAGTTTTTTTCTTTTATAGCAGTGTTTCTGCAACTTGGCAGCATCCCAAATCAATCCAGTCAAAATCGCTGGGTATGGATCAGTATTGACCAAGCTCTCCAAATATTCTACATACAGGTATGATTGAAAGCCACTCTCTATACTTTGCTTCCTGTTCCAATATAATGATGAAAAAAAATTCCAAATAATGAAGAGGAGCAGCAGTTGAAGGAATCCAAATAAACTTGTCAACTGGTAGGGAAACAAAAGAAACAAGAAAGATTCAGTCTGAAGTAATGGAATCTCTAGAGAAACTTGCCATCTGCTTTTAACTAGTGGAAAGATTCCATTTCTTAAGTGGAATTATATTCATTTCATGTCCTCTCTGAAGGAAGAACTGAGCCAGCTTACAAGAAAACAGTTTGGGTCTCAAGATGAGGAATAAGAAAGACTCTTGGAATTTGAACACTGGACATATATTGGACCAACTTTGGAGATGTTCAGGAGCATGCTAATGGAAATGTTTGATTAAAGCTTACTGATTCGGTTAATGAGGTCCAAATCCTGAATTAAGAGGTTAATTAGAATACAGCTATATGGAATTCTGGGATTCTGTGTGTCTCAGAATATCGCTAAGCTTTACAAAATGTTTTGATTAAGTAAAAATATTACTAAAAATAATGGTAGTAAATATTAGTTAAACATTTACATTTATTGTGGGCTGAGAACTATTTCAGTCAATTTACATCATAGTATTATTACCTCTGATAAGTTTCACACTTTTATAAGGCTAGTAAAATTAAAAGCTCTATTTTAAAGAGGAAGGCACCCAGACCCAGAAAGATTAGTAAACTGCACAAAGCAAGTAACCAGAAATTACTGAAACAAGAATTCAAACTCAAGAAGGCTGGTATGAAAGCCTGAATTCTAGGTCATTTGGTTCCTATCATCCATACACATTGTTTGGTTCTTACTAAAAAATTGGATACCACTGTTACTTTTAAAGACACACAAAGGATTACTCTGCCCACTTACAAATATAAGAAAAAAGCCAATAGGGAAGAAAAAAAAATAAGTTCAATTTTTCTCTTATAAAGGAGAAATTGACTCCCAGTAACATCATAACATCACAGCATAGTGTATTACTTGCGTTTGCTATGCTGCAGATGTAAACAAATCTACTATGCGGTCAGTTATATAAAAGTATCGCACATACAATTATGTGAAGTACAAAATACTTGATAAAGATATAATAATCAACTGTACCATTGGTTTATGTGAAGAAAAAGGAAATATTGAGAGCCTATAATTATAGCAGCAAAGTATGCAATTGTTTTGTTGGCATATAATGCTAAAGATATATACTTAATCTCTATCTATTAAATTACTGAAGGACCTGCTTCTCAAACCTCAACTCAGAACTTGCAATTTGAAATGTTTTATGTTCTTCTAAATGATATTGCCAAAATACAGGGCAATAAAATACTGTCTTTTGTGGAATCTTCCTAGATTTTTTTATTATTTTTGTATTATTAGCTCTGTACTGAACCTATCACTGAGTTGCTAGGTTAAATCAGATAAAAAGGATGTTCAGAAATCTAAAGATGTCTCTTTCTTAAAATAGATAGTATAGGATTTGTATTACCTAATTGTCATTTGCAAAAATGATGTCCTCCAACTGTACATTATAAAAAATTAACATGTCTTGGCTTTCAGGTTATGGGTAAAAATGGTATCAGTATAATGTCATTAACTTTGTGAACTTTAGTAGCTTATTCTTAGAACCTCAATATATTCCTCTTTAAAGTGGAGAAAATTATATCAACTTCAACAGATTTAATAAAGACCAAGTGCAAAAAATGTGTCTAATCTCCCTGTATAGTTGTTGGCTCATGAAAAATATTAAATAGGTTTTAATTGCCCTTCTTTTCCCTCTATTACATCCTAAAGTTAATCCGTGATGCAAGTGTGAAGATAAAATGAACTTATAAATGGCCAAATGCTATCGAAATTATAATTTCCTATTTACAGTTATCTTTAGTCATCACATTTTACTTTAGTTGTCTACTACTGTTGAGTTGCTCTTGTACTTTGATTCTCCAGAAATATATCTGTACGAAAGGTCTTTATTGGAGGGGGATGCTACAGAGCAGCATTAAGGAGGGAAAAGAGGGAGAGAGAGAGGGAAAGAGAGAGGGGGAAGGGGGAGACAGGAGAGAGGAGAGAGCCAGAAATAAATTTTTAAAATTTGTGAGTTTACCATGTTGAAGGAACTGGCAAAATGGTACCAAGAAAAAAGCAATTTCATAAAATTGGATATGCACCTAAATTGTCCTAGGAGACAAAAAACTAGAAAGTGTTAAGGAACATTGCTCCAGGAATTGCTGTCTGCATCTTGTTTAGATTTGTTCTCGTCCTCCTACAGAGTTGCAGTATCAATGCATTGTTGATCGGCAATTTTATGCAGAACTATCCATGATACCAGGTGCCTCTTGACTGGTCAGCTATGTGATAAACAGTAAGAGCTCATTCAGAAAGCTAAACAAAGTCACTCTTCCCTGTTTAGTCCTAGTTGGGATTAAGTTCCTTGCTGCTATTTCCTACACAGTAAAAATATTTCCACCAGCATCAGGAAAACAGACACATTTCTCTTCTTATTTGAGCTTAGTGAGGATGGGCCCTTTCAATTCTTTTTCCATGCAATTATCTGCTTCACAGACATGTAGGCATAGTTTTGGTTCATTTCGAAACTTCTTCTACAATTGCTTGTGTTGTATTTTTCTTTTTTAGAAATTCATCCTTAGAAAGGATGTAAGTTTGGCCTAAAAGACCAGGAGCAATAAAGAGAAAAAACCTGAACCTGATAGTGAAAAAGAGACAAAAGAACTATGTTACAAAAAAAAGTTTCTATTATTAAGTTTTCAGTAAGTAGGATGAAGAATAAGTTGTGAAAATATGTTTTATATAGGAGTATATTAACAAAAATTGTTAATGAAAAAAATATTGACTATCTAGTATTTTAACATATGTTATCAAAAAAAAAAAAAAAAGACTGAATATAAACAAGTTTTACCCCTGGACTTTATATGGCAGAAATAATGTACCTAAAATTTATGGAGAATAAGAGTGATACAGAGTCCAATATAGTCATTTCAACGAAACTAAATAAAACATCAGCATGGATAGAAAATAACAGCTTGGTGACCCTATTCTGCCATATACAACTTAGCAAATTTTTGCTTTACTTAGCCAGAGTCTTCAACTTGTATACAGGATGTCTTTCATTGACTCAGAAAGAGAAAACAGCTGGACATTTTCTGCAGGATATTATGTCTTCACTTCAGGAATGGAAGAAGGGAGGGGGTGGGCTCCTCCCACTGGAAGTTATATTGTGGAAATGGATAGTTCTACTGAGTGTCAATTTTATATTTTCCTACATTTATATTAACATGAGAGCCAGTTTATAAATAGCATGATTTGTTTAGGCCAGAGGGGCTGGATTTCTCAACAAAAGTCTTTCAAAATCATCAGTACTTTTAAAGCTTCAGCCAAGATAAGTAAGCTTCCAATTCCACAATATCCACAGCTTAAATCAGATTAAGGGCATCTTCAGAAATCTTCAAAAATATTTAGGAACTGATTTTGATCACCCTAAATTTAGTGTCTTGATAAGTTTATCCTCTAAACAGAATATAAATTGGTGGTGCTTTAATTATTCCTGATGCTGTTTCAAAGTCAGCTCAGCTCCTTACATCTCTTTTATAGCCCTTGGTGGTTTTTTTTCTGAGATTAATCTATTTCTTTTGTTCTGTATTGTTTCATTTTTCCCAAAGCAGTGGTATGTTCATTTTTAAAACAGAGTAATTTTGTTCAGGCTGTACTGAATTTCAGTCGTATTAGCAATTGTGACTTTGGACAATCTGAAATTTCTTGCCATAAAAGTAGTGAAATAAAATCTACTTCACAATGCTAGACATAAAAAGGTCAGCATAATACCTGACACTTAGCAAGGCATTAATTATGATTTTCTTAGTAAACGAAATGAAGACCAGTGATCTACTTGGGAATCCGTGAAGATTTTCTATTTCAAGGGATCAGGGATGACCAATGATATAGCTATCTGTTAAAAAATATATATATTTCAGATGCTTAAAATACCCATTGATGCATCATAGTATTACAATACATTTTAATTACGGAACAATAAACTTCCAGTAAAATGGGGCCTTTGCTTAGACCTTAATATCATAATGATTCTATTGTTTCAAAAACTTCCCTATTCAAACTTATCTGAAACAGTTATTCTTGTCCCACTTTTTTCCCTTTGGAGCATCCTTCTATCAAGCGAGTAAAAGACAATTTACCCAGAATCATTCTAGCATGTCGCGGTTCTGTTTAATGTTGTGGTGAATAAAATGACAGCACACAAATCCCAGCACTGTTTCTGGTCAGGGTTTTTGGACCACAAGTTCAAATGAAACTTCAGCATTTTCCTTAATGTCCAAAGTAATTTGGCAAACAGAATTTGAAGAAAAGAACATTTTTGCTTCTGCTTTGCAAGGTCCAGATGCTCCATAAATATTATTTAGCGTCTCCGTGGCGCATTCTGTGTGCTCTCTGCTTTATAATCATTGCTTTGGCCATTAGCATAAAAATGCTTTTCTCTGGTCTTTTTATTCATACTTCAGCTTTGAAATTTTATCCTTATTCATAGTTCAAGAACTTTGCAAACAAATAAAATGCTGCACAGAATACTTTAGCTGGCTTCGATCTCAGTGCAACCCTAATCTGTGCTTTGTAAAATAAAACTCGAGTTAAGTAAGCATATACCAAAGCCTGGAGAAGAGGTTACATTATGAGACAAAAGAATGAAAACATTTAATAAGTGTATTACTACATGATTATTATGTAGTTGACTGTTACAAAGTAAAAGCATTCAAGGCAGATTATAAAAATAAACTTATTCATCCTCTCTGTATAGGCATGTACGTATATGTGTTTTCACATATATATATATACATATACTCACATATACCTATGTGTAAAGCTAATTATGAATTTTATTTGACTTATGTGTATTTAGTTAAATGTATAAATACACTAGAGTATATTTACACACACATATTTTTGTTATGGTTCTTTTGCACTTTTATATTGATTATATATTTTATATAAAATTTAAAAATAACTTAGGAAAATGATAAAATAAGGCAGAGATAGGATTAGTATGGAGAAATAAACATATACGGTCTTTTGTAGTTTATAAATATAAAATAAATGTTTTATAATGGAAGAACAAGGCAAAGAGGTAGCCTGTCTGCTGCAAAGCCAAGGTTCTCATATGAGAAAATGAATTCAGTTGCTTATCAATAATTTTTCTGATTGGGAGACTTAAAGAAATCTTCTCTTGCAAATTATCAGAATGATAAATGATGAAGGGGGAAGAGAATTAGGAGGTTTTTTTTTTTAACAAGTGAACAGATTATTAAGAATTAAACAAAGGCATGATGTGATACAGTACAAGCAAGACACTCAAGATAGGTATAATAGTACTACTCACAAAAAAACTTGAATTTCACCTGAAAAAAAATCACAAGACAAAAGAGAAAGCAATTTCACTGTTATAAGATAAGATATTTAGGGAGATTTTTTTTTTTTTTAACAGATTTTGCCCTTTGAGATTATACATAACATCGATAACTACTATTGTGCAGGCTGCTTATTCTAATATAGTTCTTTTATGCAAATTAAAAGAAAATAAAAAGTCTTTAAGTTAGATCTTCCTGTCTAGAATATTATCTCCATATTGTGAAGCTGCCTATTTACTAATATAGGCATTCCTAATTTATAAAACAGAAACATTTCAGAAGTTTGAGTAAAAAATCAAAGTCTGGTAAGAAAGACTCTATTTTAAGGTGCTTTTCTTTATAGCATTGCAATTGTGTCATTGGATAAACAGTTCTTTTTTTATTTTAATGGAGTAAACAAAAGAATAAAAGAAGAAAAAGACAATGAATTTAGTTAGGCAAAAGTGGCAAAATTGTTACCTCATCAAAAATTATAACCAAATAATCCATAAGCCTGTCAACACCTGCTCAGGATCATCAGTAATCAGCAAATGCAAATTACAGCCACTACCAGATACCACTAACCACCATCATAATGGCAAAAGTTAAAGCCTGCGTGCATTTATTAAAAGAAACATGTGCATGGATTTTAATATTAACAGAGCATTTGTGCTCCAAACTAGAAACAATATACACGTCCATCAGCAGAGTAATAGCAAAAGGTATTCTGGCATATTTATTCAATGAAATTCTATATGGCAATAAAAGTTCACAGACTACTGCTACCCAAAACAACATGGGTGATTCTCCTAAGTACAATGACAAGAAAAAAAGTGACATACAAAGAACTCATTACATGATCGCACACGCACAAATGCTCTATTAATAGTAAAACCCACGCATATGTGAAGTTTAAAACCTCCCGATGTGGGCTGAGCACCAACTGCTCAGCATCATTAATCCGTGGAAATAGAAGACAACATAGTGGTTTCCCGGAGGTGGTGACTGGGAGGAAATGATTCCGATGAGACAGGTGGGAGCTTTCCAGGGTGCTAGTTATGCTTATTCCACGAGGTGCTCGTGATCAAACTTCATTAACCTGCACACAAATTATGTCTGCATTTGATTCTATAAATACTCTCAAAATACCGAAAAATAAGTGGAATTAATACAGGACAGGTGGCGCCCCAGCCAGCGAGCTGAGCTGGTGGACCCGCCGCCTCCACCTTGGCGGTGATGGTGGCGGCAACCGGCTGAGGAACCAGCGGGCTGGACAACAGGCTATGGGGGGGGGAGGGGCCTCTGACCTCCACCAGAGGCTCCAGTGGCCAAATGGGCCGGACAACTGCTGGGGAGACACCGGAGCCTTGGTGTCTCCTTCACTTTGCACTTAAGACTAAATAGGGAACCCCCATTTCCTATGCCTGAGTCAATTTCATGTGAGTTTCCTAGGCCTCAATTGCATGAATTGACTGTGTCCATTCATTAATACATTCATTCACCTTGCCCCTGAGAAAGAGACTGTGTCCATTCATTTCCTGGCCTCATAGAGAAAAAACCCATGCCCCTATATCTACCCCTAGACTAAGAGCCCAAAGGAGAAGGCAGGGAGACGGGGAGAGCTTCTCTCCCGACTTGCGTTCTCTCTCTCTACTGGGATCTCTAGTGTTTTGTATTCTTTTCTGTAAATAAATTCTATCTTAGCACTGATCTGTGGGCTGCAGATTTATTTTTCAAGTCACTGAGACCAAGAACCTGAAATTCCGGTATCAGAATCTTTCTACAAAGTAATTCACGATAGATTTGTTAATAAAAGAAAATTGAAATGGGCTCGGAGCCTGTGGCTCAGCGGGCTAAGGTGCCAGCCATGTACAACTGAGCTGGCGGGTTCGAATCCAGCCTGGGCCCACCAAACAACAATGACGGCTGCAACCCAAACAAAAATAGCCGGGCGTTGTGGCGGGCGCCTGTAGTCCCAGCTACTTGGGAGGCAGAGGCAGGAGACTCGCTTGAGCCCAGGAATTGGAGGTTGCTGTGAGCTGTAATGCGACGACACTCTACCCAGGGCGA